>CANTUT010001729.1:40000-42500 GCA_947687605.1 Reutealis trisperma | reverse complement strand
ATCTCACATTGCCGACAGAGGTTAACCGACAGGCGACGGGCCCGTTCTCCCCCGGCCTTTCAGCACGAAATGTGATTTCCTTTCATTTTTTCGGGCATTCTCGGTTGCTAGCATTGGTGGCGTGGTTGGTTGTTGCAACCGAATGCAAATTGGCTACGACTTTCCCAGCACTTCCCGCAAGCCAGCGGAACGGGCCCATCGTGCCTCCCCCGGCCGATCGGCTCGGAAGTTGATTTGCTTTCGTTTTTGCGGGCATTTTCGGCTGCTATCATTGGTGGCGTGCTTGTTCGCTGCAACCGGATGCCAATTGGCTGCGACTTGCCTAGCACTTCCGGCAAGCCAGCGCAACGGGCCCGTCGTCCCTCCCCCGGCCGGTCGGCTGGAAATTTGATTTGCTTTCACTTTTGCTGGCGTTTTCGGTTGCCAGCATTGGTGGCGTGCTTGTTTGCTGCAACCGAATGCGAATTGGCTACGACTTGCCCAGCACTTCCGATAAACCAGCGCAACGGGCCCGTCGTGCCTCCCCCGGCCGATCGGCTCAGAAGGTGATTTCCTATAATTTTTGCGGGCATTTCAGGTTGCCAGCATTGGTGGCGTGGTTGTCTGCTGCAACCGAATGCAAATTGGCTACCACTTGCCTAGCACTTCCGGCAAGCCAACGCAACGGGCCCGTCGTCCCTCCCCGGCCGATCGGCTCGAAATGTGATTTCCTTTCATTTTTGCAGGCGTTTTCAGCTGCTAGCATTGGTGGCCTACTTGTTTGTTGCAACCAAAAACAAATTGCCTACCAATTGCCCACCACTTTCGGCTACGACCACGCCACGGGCCCGTTCGTCCCTCCCTCCACCGATCGGCTCGAAGGACGGTGTTTTTTTTGTTCATGCGTGTGTTTTCGGCTGTTAACATTCATGGCATGTTTGTTTATTGCAATAAAAAACAAATTGGCCACCACTTGCCCGCCGCTTTCGTCAAGCCTACGCCACGGGCCCGTTCGGCCAACTCAACGGGCCCGTTGTCCCTCCCTCCGCCCGTTCTCCCCCCATCCGCCTTTGCACTAAGAGGATAGGCATCCGTTCTCCAACCTATGTGCTGGCAGCGCAACGGGCACATGCTGCCAGCGCAACGGGCCCATCATCCCTCCCTCGGCCGATAGGCTCGAAATGCGATTTCCTTTCATTTTTGCCAGCATTTTCGGTTGCTCGCATCGGTGGCATGCTTGTTCTTTGCAACCGAATGCAAGTTGGCTATCACTTGCCTGGCACTTCCAGCAAGCCTACAGCACGGGGCCGTCGTGCCTCCCTCGGCCAATCGACTCAAAAGGTGATTTCCTTTGGTTTTTGCAAGCGTTTTCGATTGCTAGCATTGGTGGCGTGGGTTTGTGCCTTATTGCCCTTCATTCGCTAATTGGGATGGATATGCATGCCTTGACCGTCGTTCATTTGCCAACCGCATGCTAATAGTCGTTAGCCCATCTGGCATGACTAGTCCTTAATTACCATTTACCCAACTAAGTGCTAATTAATGTTAACCCATTCGGTATGACTATGCCCTTCATCGCCTTCCATTAGCCGAGCAACTAATGCTGGCCTATAATAAGGTAGCAAATGACCAAAGTTCCAAAAACTATTGCCATTGCACGACCATAGTAAGATGGTCATCGTAGATATCATATGATATTAATGGTGAAGAGAAAAAAAAAATGGCGTTAGTGGTATTTGAACCCAAGACCAATCAATAAAATTAAAATAACTTAACCATTCAATCTACCAATTAATTTTTGTTATGCTCTCTACTGATATATTATATGTATCATTTTATCATATAATGTCAACATAGCCGTCAATTAATGCACAAATCCATTCTTCTTAATGGGAAGGTTATCCCCTTCAGTGGAAATTAGAAAATGATTTCTCTAACCTCAAGAAAATATTGTCGAAAGTTGTCAAAAATCCAAAAACCTTAGATTTAGGCCAAAATAAAATGTTTTTGGGGCCAAAACGGGACCAAACCGCCCTTTTGTTTTTGCAGGCATTTTCGATTGCTAGCATTGGTGGCGTGGTTGGTTGTTGCAACCGAATGCAAATTGGCTACGACTTGCCCAGCACTTCCGACAGGCCAACGCAACGGGCCCGTCGTGCCTCCCCCGGCCGATCGGCTCGGAAGGTGATTTCCTGTAATTTTTGCGGGCATTTTAGGTTGCTAGCATTGGTGGCGTGGTTGTCTGCTGCAACCGGATGCAAATTGGCTACCACTTGCCTAGCACTTCCGGCAAGCCAGCGAGACGGGCCCGTCGTGCTTCCCCCGGCCGATCGGCTCGAAATGTGATTTCCTTTCACTTTTGCAGGCATTTTTGGCTGCTAGCATTGGTGGCCTACTTGTTTGTTGCAACCAAAAACAAATTGCCTACCAATTGCCCACCACTTTCGGCACGACCACGCCACGGGCCCGTTCGTCCCTCCCTCCACCGATCGGCTCGAAGGACGGTGTCTTTTTTGATCAT
>CANTUT010001729.1:22500-25000 GCA_947687605.1 Reutealis trisperma | reverse complement strand
GATCAATTGGGGAAGGCAAAGTACTTTTCCAAGCTGGATTTGCGATCTGGTTATTACCAAGTTCGCATTGCCGAAGGAGATGAGCCGAAAACGACATGCGTGACACGATATGGAGCCTTTGAATTTCTTGTCATGCCTTTCGGCCTCACGAATGCTCCTGCCACTTTCTGCACATTGATGAACAAGCTATTCCACCCCTTCCTTGACAAGTTCGTGGTGGTATACTTGGATGATATTGTGGTGTATAGCACTACTCTTGAAGAGCACGTGCAACATCTTCAACAAGTCTTCCAAGTCCTCCGCGACAATGAGCTCTACATAAAGTTGGAAAAATGTTCATTTGCTCAAAAGGAGGTGGACTTTCTTGGTCATAAAATTAAGGATGGCAAGCTAATGATGGATCCAACGAAAGTGCGAGCTATCCAAGAGTGGCAGCCTCCCACTAAAGTGCCTGAATTGAGATCCTTCCTTGGGCTGGTGAACTACTATCGTCGGTTTATAAAGGGGTACTCGACCATAGCAGCCCCATTGACGGATTTACTTAAGAAGGATCGTGCTTGGCATTGGTCGCAAGCATGCCACGATGCCTTCGAAGAATTGAAGGAGGCAATCTCTCAAGAACCTGTCATGGTGCTGCCCGACTATTCTAAACCCTTTGAGGTACACACCGATGCCTCTGATTTTGCTATCGGTGGTGTACTAATGCAAGACAGTCATCCAATTGCTTATGAAAGTCGCAAGCTCAATGATACCGAGCGGCGATACACAGTCCAAGAAAAAGAGATGACTGCTATAATTCATTGCCTACGGACGTGGAGGCATTACTTGCTTGGTAGCAAGTTCATCATCAAGACCGACAATGTTGCCACGAGCTACTTTCAAACCCAAAAGAAGCTCACGCCCAAGCAAGCTCGGTGGCAAGACTACCTTGCCGAATTTGACTACAAGCTAGAATACAAGCCTGGCAAGGCAAACGTGGTCGCTGATGCCCTTAGTCGAAAGGCTGAACTTGCTGCCATTAGCGAAAGCATGCCCCGAAGTGACTTCCTTGATCGAATCAAGGAAGGCTTGCAGCATGATTCAATGGCCAAGGGCTTAATCAAATTGGCTAGCGAAGGAAAAGCTCGACGCTTTTGGATGGACAATGAAATCCTTCGCACGGTGGGAAATAGGCTATTCGTGCCAAAGTGGGGAAACCTGCGCAAAGAAATCCTCAAGGAATGTCATGACTCCTTGTGGGCTGGACATCCAGGTATGGCACGAACCTTGGCCCTTGTTCGAAATAATTACTATTGGCCACACATGCAAGATGATGTGGAGGCCTATGTGCGGACATGTCTTGTGTGCCAACAAGACAAGGTTGAGCAACAACCTCCGGCGGGATTGCTAGAACCCCTACCCGTGGCCGAAAGACCTTGGGAAAGCGTCTCCATGGATTTCATTGTTGCCTTGCCCAAGTCTGAAGGTTGCGGAAGCATCATGGTGGTAGTGGATCGGTTCAGCAAGTATGCCACCTTCATTGCAACCCCTGCCGATTGTAAAGTGGATGAGGCAGCTCGCTTATTCTTCAAACATGTCGTGAAGCTATGGGGCGTCCCTAGAAGCATAATTAGTGATAGAGATCCCCGCTTCACTGGCAAGTTCTGGCGCGAGTTGTTCAAGTTATTGGGGACAGATCTGAATTTTTCTACAAGTTTCCATCCCCAAAGTGATGGCCAGACCGAGCGCATCAATGCTTTGTTGGAATTATATCTACGGCATTATGTAAGTGCCCATCAACGAGATTGGGCAAAGTTGCTAGATATAGCCCAATTCTCCTATAACCTCCAACGGAGCGAGTCAACGGGCAAAAGCCCCTTTGAAATTGTGACGGGCCAACAACCATTGACTCCTAATGCCATTGCCTCTACTTATGGGGGAACAAATCCATCGGCTTACAAATTTGCGAGGGCTTGGCATGAAGAGGCGGATGTTACACGAGCATGCCTTGACAAAGCTGCTCATAAGATGAAAAAGTGGGCTGACACTAAAAGACGCCCTAAGGAGTATTCTGAAGGCGACTTGGTGATGGTCAAGCTCCTGCCCAACCAGTTCAAGTCCCTACGCAAAGTACATAAAGGGTTGGTTAGGAGATATGAAGGCCCGTTTCCTATAATAAAACGTGTTGGGAAGGCAGCTTATCAAGTTAAACTTCCTCCCAAGCTCAAGATTCATCCTGTCTTTCATGTGAGTATGCTAAAACCATACCACGAAGACAAGGAAGATCCAAGCAGAGGAGAGTCCAAGCGTGCCCCGACGGCGGTAGTCACTGAATTCGACAAGGAAGTAGAGAACATCCTTGCGGACCGAGTAATACGGAAGAGGGGAGTTCCTAACTACTCGGAATACTTAGTGAAATGGAAAGGACTACCCGAAAGTGAGGTTAGTTGGGAACGAGAAGACCTCCTTTGGCAATTCACTGACAAGATAAAACAATACAAGGAAGAAGACGCGACGAGGG
>CANTUT010001728.1:0-115000 GCA_947687605.1 Reutealis trisperma | reverse complement strand
GATATCGAGTGACTCGGTTTAATGAGCCAGAATTGTTGTCTAAAACCATCCATTTAGGGGGTCGCTGAAAAATTTCAATGGTAGTGAAAATTTGATTGGAGGGTACACATGTGATTTCCATGAAGCAAAGAACACAAAATTGTAGATATCTCCATCTAAAAGTCGCCGGAAGCTGCCGAATCGAAGCCAGAAAGCTTCAGCTCCGGAGTGGCTCATTCGCAGGTCAAATGGTGATAACTGGTGCTAGTTCACTCCAATCTAAGGTTTTTGGACCTCCTAAGTTCATTTTTCAGTGTCTATTTCTTCAAAAGAGGTTGGGAAGTATGAGAAACGGAAGGGGCCACAATGACACTTGATTTTCTATTAGTTGATCTCGAAAATCTGGCCAACTTATAGTGAATCTGATATCGCTAGAGTGATGAGAAGGTTAGAGATTACTTGTGGTTTGAATTTTGTGATAATCAGAGGTGGTTTGGGTGTCGATCGTAGGTGATTTCCCTTTCTCTCTCTTCTCTCTCTCTCTCTTTTCTTTCTTCTTCTTCTTCTGCATTCTCTTTCTCTTTCATTTTTAATTCAGTTTTATTTTTTTTATATAATAATAATAATAATAATAATAATAATAATAAAGAAGATTAAAATTTAATTTAATATTAACTTGAATTTGATAATTCATAAATAATAATAATAATTACATACCAATAATTATTTTAGTTAACTATTTTCATAGAAATATTTTCCTTACCTTAGTTACATATATTTATAAATTTTTTAGATATAAAATTTTAATTAAATAACATAAAATTATAATTAATTGAATTTACTTAATATTTGAGATATTTCCTTAATAAGTAAACTATAATAAATAAGCTATAATATAATAAATCATTGATTTCATAAAAGATTTTCATCTCCTGAAAATCAATGTACGTAAATTTTTATTACTTAATATAATTATAATAAATTATAAATAAATAATTTAATATCTTATAAAGTAAGAATTTTTTAAATAAAAAAATTTTGAGTATTATAGATATAATTAATAGTGAATGAATTGTACAAGAGATAAGAAGTGGTAGAATTTTCTCACTCCTTTAAGAAAATTTTATCTTTTATTATTATTATTATTATTATTATTAGTCAGTTTACTAATAATTAATTTTTATATATAATATCATATTTATCTCATTTATCTTATCAAGTATTTTTATAGAATTTTAAATAATTCATTTATAAAATTATATTAATAAAATTTATTAATTAATTTTGAATTTAATAAAAGTATATATCATTCAAATTAATAAATTTTAAGTATAAATTACTAAAATTATATATTTATAAAAAATGTAATTTAAAATTAAAAATTTTAACGAAATTTATTTTTATATCAAATGAATTTTATGTTTGATTCTTTCAATTTATACTATGTAAAAGGCTAATAATTCACTACATTTTAAAATTTTAAATCATTAAATTATTTTTATAATATAATTAGTAATAAATAATTTTATTAAGAAAAGCCCCCACTATTATGATACATATAGTTGCAATATTTAAATATTAATTAATAAATTAGAGAGCAATTATGTAGCATAACAACACACGAATTGCACCAAAAAATTATTATAATTATAGTAATATTAATAATTAAGAGTGAGCTTATGCTAAAGATTGTAAAGTACATGATAGACAAATTGCAGTTACTGACTATGGTTCTTATCTTGATTATTTTGATACACTCTTTTCCTTTCCATTTTATCATTTAATTATAAGTGACTTATTTTTTGTATCCACTTATAAATTTAATTAATTCATATATGAATATATATTTGTTTGAGTTGATGAGTAAAAGACAAGAAAATTATGTCCCCCCAAATTGAAAATTATGTTTTATGGTTTTCCTTTTGAAAAATTATCTCATTTTAATATTTAAATTCAATTTTCTTGAAAAATAAATTAAATGTTAAGCAGTACTAGATACTAATTATTTATTAGAAGTCTATTTTTTTTATTTAATATATACTGTTTGCTGTGACTTTTTATTTTATTCAAAATTTATAGCTTATATAAACGGTATTAGCTACTAATTATATTGTGGAAGTATACTGAATTTATATTAGATACTAATTATTACTGAAATTATACTGCTTTTTATTTAATGTATGTTTTTTTAATATATATTATTTGCTATGATTTTTTATTTTGTTCGAGATCTATGGTTTATATAAATAGTAATAGATACTAATTACATTATAGAAGTATACTAAATTTTATTTAATTTATTCATAAATTAAATATTAAATAAAATTAGATACTACAAGTTATTGGCTAGAAAAATACTATTTTTTTTTATTTAATGTATGCTGTTTACTATAACTTTCTAATTTATTCAAAACGTATGACTTATACAAACAGTAATAGATATTAATTATTTTGTGAAAGTATACTAATTAATTATTAGTAGTATATACACAATGTATACCAAATAATACCAAATATATATCATTTCCTGGGATACTATGTTTTGTTTTTAAAAAAGTTAAATAATAAAGTATCAAATACCACTTACATATGTAATGTATAGCAAATTATATTAATGTAAACCATTTCCTAATATACTTTTTTTTCTTCTAAAAAATCTAATTATCAAGTGTTATATGCCATTTATACACGGAATGTATACCAAATTCATACTAAAAAAAAAAAAACTAAATTTTATGATAATATATACTATTTAATTTGCTGTAATTTGTTTTTTCTTTTCTTTCATAAGAGATTAGTGTTTCTAATTTATATTATATGGTATAAATTGAATCTAAATACTTTATAATATACAATTGCATGCTTTGATCTAATAAGCTAGTTTTTGTAAATTCATGTCACGTACAAATAGGATTAGATACAGATTGTATGCTAAAAGAATACTAAATTTAATATAATATATATTGTTTGTGCGATTTGTTCATTCTTTTCTTTTATAAGAGATTAATGCTTCTAATTTATATCATATGATATAAATTGGATTTAGATACTATGTAATATACAATTGTTTGCTTTGATTAAAAAAGATAGTTTTTGTAAATTCATGCTATTTATAAACAGTATTAGATACTGATTATATACTAAAAAATACTAAGTTTAATGGTAATGTATATTATTTTATGTGATTTATTCCTTTTTTTTTTTCATTTATAAGAGATTAATATTTTTAATTTATATCACATGCTAGTACTAGCAAATAATGTTTGTGTGGTCAATGTTTTCTTAAGCTTATTCAACATACGTCATGTGTTGTGACTGCTGCTTTTTTTTATTATTATTTTAGAAGAAATAATTATTTCAAATACTCAATATGTAGAAATAATGTTATATACTACTATGATACTGATTCAATCAGAAACAATTTGGAACATAATTGGAATTTTTTTTTTGGAGGATCTATTGATTCAGTGGCTAGTTTGTTCAAGTATGCATACTTGCTCTTAATTCATATGCAAATGTTAATTAAAAGATATCTTTATAAAATAAAATTTTAATTTGTACGAATGACATAAAATTTAGGAATTTCTAATTTTTTAAAATTTTATTTATCTTTTTCTCTTAAAAATATTATCAAGTTTTTATAATTAATTAAAATTAAACTTTAATTCAAAAATGGATCCTAAAATATATGGTATTAGCGAAAAATATTTTTTTTAATTTATAATTATATGTTAAATAATCAAATATTAATAATATTAATGAATTTAGTATTTAAGTTTCAAATAGACAAAATACAAAGTAGTGTGAAAAAAATTTCATAAACTCTTTTTGAGAAAAATGTTAAATTATATGGTAATTTGTTGTCTGAAAAATTGTGCCAATTAATTAGAATGATGTGATAATTTTTTTTTATTATTTCTTCTTGTAAGTTCAATTCATCCATTTAAATATTGTTTAAATTATTAAATTTAAAAAGTAAAAATAATACATTAATTTATTGATTATTGGTAGTTGGGTTTGAGGTTGGTGACCATGTATAGAAACTTAAGAATACTACAAATATGACTGGTAATACTGGCAACGGTTATAAGATTAAAATATATTTGTTGCTTCCTAAACAAAGAACAAGACAATTAAATTTGTTAAAAAATACTGAAATTTGTGCTTCTTTGGTAAAGTAAAATCCTAGGCTGTGTATAAAAGTAAACTTTTTCAATTTTTAAATTATTTGTGTAAAAGTCCTTTTTTTTTTTTATTGGATTTGGACAATATTCCTCAAAAGAATAGATTGAGTGTAATTGTTATATCATGGATTTGTGTTTATGATATATTATAAACCGGATTTACAACAAATGTGCATTATGAAAACGCATGAATTTTTCTACATAGCTTGTTTTTGCTTTTTTTTTTTTTTTTTTGTTTTTTCAGTAGTTTTTTTTCCTAATTTTAAATGCTAATTATTTTTTTTTATTTCAATACTTAAAATTGAATTATTAACTCCATGTACATTATTGCTTAAAATGAATTTACATTAGTATTGAATTACATATATATTACATTTAAACTTTCAATTAATGATAAAATATATTTTCAATTACAATATTAATAATAAAAATATTTTGATAACAATTAGTCTATATACATTAGTATTGTACTAGGGATCCATTGTAATTTAACTGCATGTACATACTCTCCAACTTAAAATGTAAATACATTAGTATTGAATTATATATACATTACTTTTAAACTGTCAATTAATGATAAAATATATTTTCAATTAAATACTAATGTATTTAGAATATAATAGTAATACATCTTAAATTCAATATCAATGTACAAAAAAAAAAAAACAAATAAACAAAATTTAACATACATGCTCTAATAACTTGAATTGTTAAATATTTTATAATAATTATTTTTTTATAATTATTGAAATATATTTAATTAAAATTATAATAATTATTAGATGAAAGAAACAAAAATAATTATTATATTTTTAATTCCAAATATTGAAATAAATAAAAAATAAAAAATAATTAGCATTTAATTTAAAAAAATTTGTCATATATTTATAATTTTTTGAAATGTTAAATATCTTAAAAAATTAAATAATAAAAAAACAAATAATAAATAATAAAAAAAAAGAGAACAAAATACACTAAAAGAATCAGCAAATCTTTTGCACTTGTATTTTTGGATCCGAGTCCATCACGGTTCTATGGTGTAATTCACCGATTGAGCGTCTCTCAAATTTTGGGTCTTCGGTTAACAAAAGAAAGTCGGCCCAACTCCGCCCAACTTTACACTTACTTGAAAAACGTACGAATAAAGGTTATAAAATTGAATTTTAGAAGCAGAAGCGTAAAGCCATAGAATAGAAGCTTTGCTTCATCATCATATTCAGAGGTTTTGAATTCTCATCTGTTAATAATATGGTAAGTTTTTACATTTTCTATCGATTTCTCTCTTTGTAGATCTGTTGAAATTATTAAAAAAAAAAAAAAATTTAATGTTTAGACTTTAGATCTAATATTTCATTTTATTTCATTTCATTTGCTTATTGAGCTCTATAAGCATTGTTTATGGTTATGTTTTCAATTATAATCTTCAATTTGTGGTTTAATTGTGTAGAACTAAGCTATTCTCTTTTTTTAACTATTTATTTATATTCAAATTCATGGTAGATTGTTTTCAATTGGGTAGATTCAGAAGTCGTTGATTTAGTTCAATTGGGTATAATATGAATATAACCATCATGTTTCTAATGGGTTCCTTTTCCTTTGTGTTTTAGATTCACTTTGTCCTTCTTATCAGTCGACAAGGAAAAGTGCGGTTGACAAAATGGTATTCTCCTTATTCACAAAAGGAAAGAACTAAGGTACCCACTTCAACTTTTCTTCTTTCAGATCTTTCCCTTTTGGATACATATATATATATATATATATATATATATATATATATATATATATATATATATATATATATATATATATATATGTTGTGTTCTTGGTATTGCATTTTCTATTGAAAATTCTATGAAATTGTTGTGCTTTCTTAGCGCTATTAATATCTGTTTTTGTGTGCTAATTCACTTTGAGAAGGTTCTTCGTGAGCTCAGTGGGGTGATTCTCACTCGAGGGCCCAAGCTCTGTAATTTTGTTGAATGGAGAGGATACAAAGTTGTTTATAAAAGGTAATGTAAAAATATGACGCCACCACCTTCACTTATAAGTGAAGTCAAGTGTGTTTTGCTATCTTACAGCTGATCAATGTGTTGCTTCCAATGCATATGCAGGTATGCTAGTCTTTATTTCTGCATGTGCATTGATCAGAATGACAATGAATTAGAGGTCCTTGAAATAATCCATCATTATGTTGAGATTTTGGACCGATACTTTGGCAGTGTAAGTGAACTTAAAACTGTTGGCACTTTTTTTTCATTTAGGCTCCATTTGTTTCTTGGAAACTGATTTGTATTTGATAAATGCATTGTACAGAATGTATTTTCTGAAAAAATTTATTACTTTATGATGTTTGTTAATGTAATGGGAATTAGATATTTGGTGTTATATATACACACCGCCGCGCGCGCGCGCACACACACGCACATAACAAGAAGAAACTGAGAATATTTGAACTTGTGTGCTTTATGATTTTGCACATGGGATTAATCTTATAAAATAAAAGAGAAAGCTATGAAAAAAAAAGGGCAAATTGTATGATGGTTTTTGACAAACCATACGGGCTGATCTCAACTGCTAATGGTGAGTTGCAGTCACTGTGATTGGTAGAATAGTTGCTATGTGCTTATCTTGTGGTTATTTGTGTCTTTCTGAGTTTGCACAATTCTTGGAAAAGAATTCCTGTTTAAAAATAGAAAGTTATTTCTTTGAAAATAAGCTTGGTTTCTTGAAAATTAAAAGAAAAAAAAATAGAAAAGAAAAATAATGCCATACTATGCATTGATTAATTGGTAATTCATTTATACTTCCTTCCAGGTTTGCGAGTTGGACTTGATCTTCAACTTCCATAAGGTATGTTTATTTATCTTGCAGTCAGGATTTGCTACATGTTTTTGGGTTTCTGTTTCTGCCCTTTTCTGTTTATTGGCATTGGAAAGTTAAATTTGATGTATAACTATTTTGTTACTGGTAATTTATGCTACAATTGGTTATCCCATATATGCCTCAGTAATCAAAGCAGATTATTATTGTTTATTGTGCATACATGAATGTAAAAGTTTCTTCGTTTGGTTGTTTGCTTCTTTAACATGGAAGGCCTATTATATATTGGATGAGCTTTTGATTGCTGGTGAGCTTCAAGAATCAAGCAAGAAAACAGTTGCCAGGCTAATAGCTGCGCAGGTATAGCTTTTCTTGCCCACAATATCTTCAGTTATTGCTTCTTCCAGGTTTTCTGAGTTTATTATTCATTGAGCTGTAGGATTCACTGGTGGAGACTGCAAAAGAGCAAGCCAGTTCTATAAGTAATATTATTGCCCAGGCCACCAAGTAAGCTATGAAAGAGCAATTGATTTTGTATTGGTTGACTTTGAAGTGCTTTGCTGCCAGTTGTTGATGTTTATTACAATTTTTATTTTTGATATGTGAAATATATGTTATGCATGTATTTTATTATAGTTGATAGCTTTTGCAATTCACTTAGAACTTTATGTCAAAATGTGATTCATATGCCTTATATTGGGGCTTTTGTCAAGTGAGGCTGATTATAGACTCAAATGGTCTGTTAATGTTATTGGTAGTGATATTGATTCAATACTAGAACATCTAATTTAGCAAAACTTACTTTGTTGTTAACAGAGATTGATGGAACATTAATTCCCTAGGCTGGGTTCTCAAAATTTCTCTAGGTGAAATTCGTTCACCCTAATTTCTCAGAGTGGCTCATCTGGAAAGAATATTAAGATTTTTTCTTGGTCATATGTTGTTTTTCTGGGAAGTAGATTGTGCAATTGTAATGATGGGAGGTTGGTTGGGCCAATGAGCTGACAGTGGTTGCCATGGTGATGGCATTTCTGCCATCAACTACCTATTCACTTGTTCCCAATATAACTAGTCACATAGGTTCATCAGAGGATCTTGGAGGATGGAAAAGGCCAAAATCAATTTTCCTATTGATGTCTTTTGTATTGTTTTATTAAAGGCAGTTAAAACTTAATAGGGATTATGCAGTTTAGACATTGTTGAGAGCTTGAAAAATGGTAATATATGGTTATTATTGCTAACATTAGCTCACTGTGTAAATTCCCTGTCAAGTTGGATCCCTTGTGGCACATAGTTGTGAATTGTGATGTAGTATAGACCACTCCTGTCTGGCTGGAGTGTACAACATTACGTTATCAGAATTTGCTTTTGTTTTTTAAAATTCTTTCTTTGGCTCCATATCAATATTGTTGGGTTGCCTCTGGTTTCTTAAAGAATAATTAGGCCATTGGAGTCACTCAATGTGTTAGGTTATATAATGAAGGGGTTTCATTTTACTGCCTAGAATGCAGGTGTGGAAGTTGTGAACTCATGGATGGATAAAGAATTTAAAAAGAAGATGAAAAAGATAGTTAAATCAAATTAATATACAGCTTATTTATAAATATTTTTTGAATGGAGAAATATAAGTTAGATGCCTACAGCTCCAGAATTTGAATCCCTGACTGGCTGATAGTGGTGACTGCCTAAATCCTTGTTATCAATATTAATATTCCTGTAGGAAATTGAATTTAACTGCCATAAACTTGTTTCCTTCTGGATGTATTCTTACTATCTGCATACTGACAAAGCTTGGTATATGTTACAAACTGCATAATCTTTCATTTGCAAAGCACTAATGGGTACTTCACACAATCGTATAAATAAGATTCTGTAAGTGGGAAACTTATTGAAGTTGAAGCATTGCCCCCATATATGATTTCTGTTAAAGAAAAAAGGAGCAATTTAATGGCTACAATATAAACAAGAAGTGAAAATTTACAAAATAGTAAATATCAAGAAATGAAGCTTTAGAAAAAATTCATATCCATGGATGTTTCAAGTACACCATCATCTTCCCATGAAACATCTTTGGCCCTGGGATCTTTTACAATTAATTGGAGAGGCACATCAAGAGGTGGTGGGTTCTGCACAGACAACATCCAAGAGATGTTAATTTCTACAAATTTATCAATTTTCACATTGAATTTTATGTCTTGTTTACTCAAACTCTCTGATGTAGTTTTGAGTCAGTCTGCTGTTGAGAAGTATTTTGTCAAAAACATTGATTAGAGGTGATTAAAATTTATTTTTATAATCAATCTTTATGTAAGTTCATAAGTTAAAAAAAAATAAAAAATGACCAGAAGCATTTTTAAAAAATCAAAAGAAATGATACCATGCAGCGTATGAGAGGCCAGTTAATTCCACGGAAAAAAGGGTGGTGTTTGATTTCATTAGCACCAGCCTTTGATCCTAAACGGATGGTTGGGTCTTTGCTCAACAGTGCATTAATCAATTGCCTAGCTGCAAGACTAACCTGTAAACATCAAATAATCATCTTAACTTTTCAAGCTTGAAAATTTCCATCAAAACATTTAACAGGTTGATGAATTTGAAATTTCTATTGAAAGCATTTTCAGAAATCAAAAGAAAGAATATGAAATTTCAAACACCAAACATCTTACTGGGATGCTACTAGGGAAGGTGAGATCTTTGTGCAAAATGTTGGCAAATGTCTTCTGTCTATTCTTCCCTCTGAAAGGTGTACGGCCGTATAGCATCTCATACAGCAAAATACCTGAATTCCAAACTCAAAATACTTAAAAAAAAAAAAAATCTGCTGATTTTAATCTATTATATTCTCATAAGAAAATAAAGAAAGAGCAAGAACAGGCATACCAAGTGCCCACCAGTCAATTGCACTACTGTGTCCTGCGCCTGTGATTATTTCCTGAAATCAAACAAATATTTAACAACTCTTCACATAAATAAAACTATAATGGAACTAATTCATATTAAACATACATGTTTTCTTGTCATCAACAATGGAAATCTCTCTTAAAATCACAAAAAATAAACAAGTAATGTTTAAAAATTTCTTAAAGGTGAAAGGGAGCTTGACGGCGAATACATTCCATGAGATTAGTTCTGCAGAATCTCACAATTCGAGAAAATACAGAATTTAAAATATTTCAACAGCTGAAGTATATAAACTGGAAATGCAAATAAAAATTTCAACATACAGGAGCAATGTATTCCTCAGTTCCAACAAAAGAATTTGACTGTGTGGCTGGTTCTGCAACAAATATTGGTGGTGGTTGGCTTCTAGACCTTCTTCGACTCTTAGGTGGCGGGGGCTTTATTATCTGCATATATAGCACAAGAAAGAATGCAGTTTTTATGGAGTATTAAGAAAATGGGATCCATAGTTAGGAAGCTAATGCCTAAAATGTACATAGTGAATAATATGATTTCTAACTTACTTGTGGTTTACAGGACGCCATAAATGACAAATCAAAGTCAGTTAAAATGACATGCCCATCCTTTTGGAGCAAAATATTTTCTGGCTTTAGGTCACGATAAATTATTCCTGCAGACATTAATAAAGAAAAAAGTTATTTTTGGCTTAACAAAGAGAGTGTACGGTAAATGTTTGAAGTTTATTAGAGCACCTAAACAATGAAGATATTCCAAACCAATGACAACCTCTGCTGCATAGAACCTGAAAGCATAATTACAATTAGTAACAAAGTAGAAATTAATAAAACTTATTAAGAGTTACTGATGCTGAAATTAGAACAATCAAATAACATTGTAGTAATACAAAAACTGAGAGTACCTTGCAGATTCCTCCTTAAATAATTTCATAGGTTGTTTGTCAAGTACTGCAAATAGCTCACCGCCAGGGCAAAAGTCTGTTATCAGACAAACATGTGTAGAAGTCTGAGAAGATAAAAGGGAAAAAAAAAAAAACCATCGTTATATTAGTCAACCAGTAAATCCCACCAAAAAAAAAAGAAATCTTAAGTTAAATCCATTAAAATATATGGAGTAATTACTCTCCATAATTAAATAAGAATACCTGAAAGGAAGTATAGAGTGTGGGGAGAAAAGGATGATCCAGAAGTGAAATGATCTCTCTTTCAATGCATGCTCGATGTACCTGCAGAGGAATTATAACAGAACATCAAAGGCGAATTGATGAGTTTGAATTATAATAGGAATTATATCAAGGAAAAAATGTGTGTTTTAAATGCAGACCTTGTTGCGGTTGAGCATCATAGATTTTTCCATTGCCTTCATAGCATACAGTAGGCCTGTACCTTTCAGCTCCACCAAATGAACACTGCAATAGATTAAAATTAATGTAAGGGATCAAAATACTAAGCATTAAATTAAGTAGCAATAATCCAATCGTTGTCTACAATAACGAGTATTCACAAAGTGTTAAAAATGAAGCAAAATAGTCATTTTGTCACCTCTATATATAGCTATACTAATTTTGTACTTGATCATCGGTTTGCTACTGGGGAAACTAAAATACAAAGGCTAGTTGTGGACTATTTAAGTTGAGGTTTCCTCAGGCATCATTTAGCTTTATCTAAAAAAATCCAACACAATGTACGTATGAATTCTAACTCTAGATATTTAACTCAAAAACAGGGCAAACAGAATATAAGAACAAAAATAACAGCATGATACATGCCAGCAATAGAATGAAAGTCATAAATACCTGCCAGTATCACCACAACCCAAGGGTTTTATGGGCTTGAAATGTTGTAACCCTATTTTTTCACCACGGGAAGTGATCTGCGAAATGTACGTTAATATCAAATAGAAAGATATCTATTTATTACTTGAACATTTCAAACAGAAATAGCTTTAGCATATACTTTTGTACCTTTTGTAGTCTTAGCTATAGATCTTCGAAATGAAGCCAAAGATATGTATTTAACTACTTATGAATAAAAGTTTATCCCAACAAATTGATGGCTTGCACTATGATACAAATTTGATAAGTGTGAAACTGCGTGGTACTGAAGTGTAATTGATAATTGGTACCTCTTGTATTGCTATCCAAAAAGGACTGTCTCTTTTGTGAGGCCGGGGAAAGACAGGCAGAGAATGAATTGCCCACAGATCTTCTGGTCTCTGGAAAATAGCATTTTATGTAAGTTGCAAGAGTAGCAATGCACAAATATAATTTGCTTGAAAAGTAGTCATTTTCATCATTTGAAGACAATAAGTTGTATGGAGTAAGAATTAAAGTACAAACCCAAAAGAATAAGTTAAATTTTATCACATTTTTACATCAATATAAGTATTTTCACACTCTGTTGACCTCATAAATAATCTGAACTTCTCATTGCTTGGGAAGAACACATTGAGATTTTAATTATACATCCATAAACACGAGGAGTGAAAAGAGTACCTTACCAAGTTGGCGTCAGGAAGTTCTCGAACAGCTTCATCAACATTTTCTGCAGTAGTTTTAACCTGGTAAACAACCGAGTTTCAAAAGAATTACAACTCCTACATCTGCTGAAAAAGAAACACCAATGACAGAAATAACATACCAACTTAGCACTTTGTTGTTCTGTTTTCTCAGAGAGGCGATTTCTCAAGGGTTCCACATGATCGCTTCCATCCAGTTGGACACCGATGAAGTATTGAAGCTCACCCTGAACAAATAACTAGGTTTTTGTAAGAATAGATCAAATAAGAAGGTGCAGTAACTTTGTCTGGAATAATAAATAGCCACCTTTTGGTCACGCATAGGTTGCAAGTGGAATAAATTCCAGAATTTCTTTCCTGAAAGTCATGAAATCATAGAAATCCATTATAGCAATAACAAAGGGTGAAAAATTACATCTTTAATAAGTCTTCAAAAAATTATATCATTTTTCTTTATAGCTTACAGGTATTCTTTAGCCTTAAATTTATACCATAATTGCATCATAGGAAATTCAAAATTACATTCTTACCACTCTTGGTGTAGTTTATCAATTGAACAGTAATTTCCCTCTGTTCTCTAATTGCATCTCTTATCTTTGAGACGGTTGATTGATCTGTTTCAGGCCCTTGAAGAAACCTATAGAAATAATGAAGCAAATTAGAATAGTTAGACTAATGATATTATGACCAGTTTGTTATATTTATTGGGGAATTGAATAATGGACTGTATTGACAGAAACTGTAGACTAGAATCTTATACACATTCAATAGGGAAACACAAGATAAAATTCACATTGAAACTCTAGAGCTCTTGTACCACGTGAAAATTAGTGTATAAAAAGTACCGCAAAAAGGTAGTGCAGATTGTCACAAAATGAAGGCAAAAAACATAAAACAGTAATTTTCTTACCGACAATTTCTTCCCAAGATTTCTTCACGTGTATATTCTGTTAGTTCAAGAAAGCTATCGGAAGCAAATATCTGCATAGAAAGAACCAAATAATATAGTCTGCATAATGTTAACTGCATATTTCACTCATTGCAAGTTGGCTACTATGAAGTATAACGCTAACTCCTAGTACACATTTTATACAAGTGATTGGAGTCCATAAAAAGAAACACAGAATGATTTTCCTCATGACAAACTTATCTACTTGCAGATAATACATAGATTTAGTGATTTAGAATGAAGAAATTTTTTGAATCCAGGCCTCTAATTAAGAGCTACAAGGCCTTACCAGCAAATTAGGTGGCATATTCCCTTGGTCATGAAGTTAAAATGGATGTTTCCAAGCAAGACAAAATATGTAGGATGGTATGACATTTCCAAGAAAGTCAGAATAGTCCTGAAATTTTGACTTACAATAGGGTTATCAGGAAGTCTAGGATCTGTGATCACAAAGTTCTTTTCAATGCGTTCCAATGTGGTTGCCAAATCAATTCCTTGGCGTATGTCCCTGTCTCTCTCAGAGCGTTCCCAACTGTTGGAGAGTTTTATATCTCGGGTCATGAGAACCTCCGGTTCAACAGTTGGTGGTGGTGCTTCACGTATTCCTGCATAACTTAGAGACCTTGGTTTGAACCTGCAGAAGAATATAGCAGCTAAGTATGTAAATGTCTTTTAGGTATTGGAGCCTGATAATTTTGAACAAGATTCCTTATTTCAGCCAAGGACAGTTTCCTGTGTGAGGACATTGTTATTTGGGAAACCTAGTTTTACTAATATTACTTGGAAATTTTTAATTCTAAAAGTTTAAGAAATTTACTTCAGTTTTACGAGTATAATCCCAATAGGAAGAGAGAGGTTATTTTGTTCTCAAATTGATGAATTAATATATCTTGAAAAATGTTGTCCTTGTCTGTCTTCATAATTCTTCTCTTTACCCTACTAGCAATTGTAAGTATGAGAAAGTGTGATTACAGTTTCTCCACAACTACACTTGAATAATATCACATTACATAAATGCTATTAAGTAATCAAGAAAGATTATTTAACTGACCCAATGAAGGAAATGCGACTTGATTTTCTAGTTTTCTTCACAGCTTCCTGAGGGACGTCATCTATGGTATTCAACTGAGGAGTCTGTCTACCAGGCGTACTATTACTCAAGGTATCAAAGTCAACAGATTTAGGCAGAACATAATCAAGGTTTTCAGATATGTCATGACTTAGAGTTCGGACGTGAGATTTGGGATATCTGACAGTTTGAACAACCTCAGTAATGGAACCTAAAGCCTTGTCCTTCTGTCGAGCTGATTGAGATAATTGACAGTTAACATACAATAAATGAAGGAGCTAGAAATATGAAATCCTTAAAAATGTCTTAGAAAGTAGAAAACCAAAACTAGTATGCATGCTTTTTTTTTTTTTTTTACCATCATATCGGATTAAAGACTTGGGCAAGCCATTAGGACGTAAAGCCTTGTCGTTAATACCTTCAGTATATTTGCTGACTTCCACCTGCATTCTGCATTTTGATTAAGATTATAGATTAGCGATCAACAGCTGGTAATGCAATCCTTTTCCCAATAAAGAGTTATAATATATTAATTAACTAACCCAATGAATTTGATAGTATTTCCAAGATCATCTTTGATAGGGGTGACAGTCAGAAGATTCCAGAAAGGAGTTCCATCCTTCTTGTAGTTAAGGAGCCTCCCACAATAGCTTTTCCCATTCTTAACTGCATCTCTTATCTTCGCCACTTCTTTCCAGTCTGTTTCTGGACCCTGGAGAAACCGGCTGCAAATTCAAAAGCAGTTATTTCTCTATTTTGCTTGGCTAGGCTACTGAGTAAGAGTGAAGCTTAAGGATAACACTTACCAGTTCCTTCCAATAACCTCCTTTGAAGAATAGCCGGTCATAGTAAAAAAGCCACTGCTGGCATACATTATGGGGCAGTCTGGTTTGGTAGCATCAGATACAACAAATGTTTGCTGTAGTGTTGATAAAGCATCCTTCAACTCTTGTGATACCCTGGGAAAGGCTCCTGCTTCCGATTCCTCTGATGTCCGTGTTGACTCAGCTGCGAATCTGTCTAGTGAGTTTTTAAATCTATCTCCATCTCCAGAAGACATTTTTATTGCTTTGAAACTACCTTCCCCTACATCTGACTTGATGATGAGTCCCCATTCTGCAGTCCTTTCTGCTATGCTTGCCTCTGTTAATATTTTCCTTGAAGAGGATTGTCCAATGCCATCATCATTGGATGCAGCAGTAGTTGCATTCGATTCTGTTGTTATTGCATCATCAGAAGTGATGTTAGACTTACTGGCTTCAAATGCCATCCACTTGTTTGTGGGCTCCTTCTTGTTGCTACTGCTAGCACTAATAGTTTGTGAAGATCCATAACTTGTGCTACTGCTAGTAGCAGCTGATGGATGAAAGACCTCAATTGATGTTCTCTCTTGTATGTTTATGGATTGATCATTTGCAGATGATGTCGAATTGACCTTGTCTGCTGATTTCTCTCTCTCCATATATGAGACTATCCTTGATGCAATCCAACTGATTGAAATTGAATTTAGTCCATAAGATTTAATATGATAAGGAAGAATTCCAAAAATACATACACAAACAGAATATTGCTAAAATGTTAATAAAATTATATTGCTGGAGAAGAATATTAATTTGATGAATTTAGCAATAATAATGAATTCAAGCGAAAAATTAAGCAAAGGTATAGCTCACAGTTGAGATGAATAGAAGTTGAAAGCATTGCTCTTTGCTTATCCACAAAAATGTGTGTATATAATAATATATATATACTGTTGTTGTAAAAATAAAGTAGGAATCTGTTTTGGAATTGTTTAATAAAGAAAGGAAAGTCAGGTGGTGAGCAAGATAATGTTGGGGCTTATGTTTCACCATAAATAGGACGCCCTCCTCAATTGTCCCATATCCAAAGTACAATTTTTATTATTTATTTATTTATTTTTATCATGGCCTTCCATTTTATAAGCATTTCTAATTAATTATTCATAACAAATGAGATTTTGAGGTAATTGTAATATTTGATTTAGTTGTCAGTTTGATACAAAACATTCATATAACTGATAATTATATAGTGTTTAATACTTCTTAGAAAAAAAAAATTAATTAATTAGTACCGTACAATGCCTAAAGAAATTTAAAAAACAAATCCAAAATGCAAGAAAAGAAATGGACAAAAGGGCCAAAGAGTATGAGGCTAGAAAGTTTCGATGTGGCATTATTTGGGGATAAAATTTCACTATCCTGCTTTAAATTTTCTATCGTCCTTTAGGAATGGGACTGATACTCACTTCTCCATCTTTACAACTACACCATTGATTCATTAAGGCCACACCCTTTTGCTACGCTACCCTCTTATTCACCTCCACGTTGAGTGCTTCCTACCAAACAAACAACCCTCAGCCCTCAGTAACCCAAAACCCACACTATTCTTTTTCTTTTCCAACATTTCATACTTTTTTTTCCTTCTCAATCATGCATGAAATATATTTAGAAATTATATTTTTTAAAAAATAATAAGTTACATTATAATAAATAAATAAATTTAAATGCTCTATTATAATAATTATGGAAAATTGAGTTTTTCTTGAAAAAATAAATTAGTATTATTTATTTTTTGGACTTATATATATATATATATATATATATATATATATATATATATATATATATATATATATATATATATATATATATATATATATATATATATATATTGGGAAATAAATAGGTTTAAATGCTTTATTATAATTATTATTGGAAATTGAGCTTTTTTTTTTAAATAAAATGAAATAGTATTAATTATTTTTCATTTGTATTTTTATGACTTATTATCATTATTATAGGAAATTGAATTTTTTTGAATAAAATGAATTAATATTAATTATTTTTTGATTTTTATTTTTATTTCAAGAATATATATATATATATATATATATATATATATATATATATATATATATATATATATATATATATATATATATATATATATACACAATCATATTTATGAAAAAAAAAAGAAAAAAGCCCAGTAGCCCATAACCGACAAAGCAAACCGAACTTTCAGTTTGGTTTTTATATTAATTTTAGTTCAGTTCGATTTATAAAATTTTGAAAGTTTAGTTTTCGGTTTTTGGTTTAGTTCAATTTTGAACAGAACCGACTGATTGCACGCCTCTACTTACTGCTAGGCTATACTTTGATATGCAATCTTTACAATTGATGTATTTAAAGTTTAACAAATCAATTATTATTTTTTTTAGAAGATAAGAAATACCTTTCCTAATTCTAGAAATTGATTATTGATTATATGTTATAGCAGTAATTTATATTATGGATCTAGAATCATGGTGTAGGTTAAAATGCACGGTCCTATTTAAAAAAAATAAATAAAGGAAAGATCAGAACGATATCTAGATAACGAGATCTGTTCTTTTGCAAACTCTATCTTCTTCTTTTTCTTTTTTTTGCTGGTGGATGCGCGATTTCTTCTTTTTTGAAATAGTGAACCTTGATTTTTTTTTTTGAAATAATAAAGCTTGATTTTCTTTTTCAAAATTGCTTTGATTTTTGTTCTTTTTTTTTTGAAGCTGTCTTCTTCTTCTTCTTCATATTTTTTTCATAATCTTCATTTTTTGGGAGTTTTTATACTGTTTGTTTGAAGATTTTGAGTTTTATTTTTTTATTTGAAGTTTGATTGCTTGTTATTTCAATATTTAATATTAAACTTTAAATTATCAGATTTAAAGTTTAGATTTATTACATATAACTATCAGGTTCATGAGATATAAAGTTTAGATTCATCATACATAACATGCATATTCATTATCTTTCTTTTTGTCAGATTCATGATTTAATTATTCTATAATTTAATTTCATCCATTTCTCACATTTAAAATTTTCATTATTAATATTTCACATATAATTATGAGGTTCATTATATTTAAAGTTTATGTTCATCACATATAACTATCAAGATCATTAGATATAAAATTTAGATTCATTATATATGACATGCATATTTATTATCTTTTACTGTTATATTCATTATTTAATTCTTCTATAATTTAATTTCATTCATTCCTCATATTTAAAGTTTTTTATTATTTAATATTTCATATATAATTATGAGATTCATTAGGTTTTAAGGGGAATTGGTTGCGCGAGAGGTACAATTTTTTATTTTTAAAATTTTATGTTTCACTTAAAAAATAAAAAAAAAAAGAGGCAGTATGTTTTTAGTTTAATAAAACTATGCGTTTTGGACTCAAGTCTATGGTACAAGATGGACTTGAGTCCATGATATAAGAACTTTGTTATAGCTATAAGTGCATATATTTTTTAACAATATTTTCTTTTTTAAGACCATAAATAAGATTTTTTTTTTATTAATTTGAGAATATTCTAGTATGAGAATGAATGATTCATTTTTAACTAGACTAGAAAAGTGAATAAAACTTACTCGTGGTACTATTTTATGGAGAAATCAAAAGAAAATTTTAATTTTTTTTAATAAATTTGAATCCAATTAAAATTTCAATGATATTCAACTCTAAGCTCAATCATAGAATGCCATTCAACTCTAAGCTTGTCCATAGAAAAAATTGGTCCTCAATTATATAACAAGAAACTTTAAGGGATTTTTATAAAAATAACTAAAAAAGGATGATACTTATAAATATACCTTCATTTTCTAATTTTTACTTTTATATGCTCCACAATCTTTTTATTACTTTTACACTCAAACACCCAAAAATCTCCTAAATCTCATCAATCATTAGTATTTTTTAAAGATTCAACTTGCAAAATCTTTAGGTAATGCTCTGAGCAGTAAATCAAAACTGAAAAAGATATAAGAAAAAATCAAAGATTTTGAAAATCAGTGAGATCAATTATCAAGAATCCAATTCTTCAATTGTTTTACATTAATATTGACGAGGGATGAAAGTGATTCTCAAGAGAGGCTTGGACCCTCCTGAAATCCAAGCCCATCGCAAAGCCTTCAGAGACTTTCATAAAGGGAAACAGGGCCCATTGGCCGGACCCTCGAACGATCCAAGTCCAAAGGCCTTCGGTCTAGATGCTGCTCCCCTCCTTCGCCAGCCGGATGACTTGCTGAGCAAGTAAGGGCCGAAGCCCTCTGATGACATGTCCAGTCATCCAGCAGGAGGATCAGTCCTTAGACAATCTACACCATACCCTAACACCCCCATTACCAGACATCCCTAGGGATGGGTCAGGGGACATGCGCCTGCCACCAACTTTCACCAACCAGCATGGTCGAATGACAGAGAATGTTCTTCCTCAAAAGAAAGGTGTCAGACATACCTAACCCAAAAATCATACAAAAGGGGAAAGAAAAGCCTAAGCATAGGTAGTTGAAAATTTGCATTCTCTCATCCCTTTTCTTTCACTAAAATTCTCTGAAGAAAGGCCTAACTTGACCGTCGGAGGGTTAAAGCTAGGCAAAAGGTCTGGCACCTCTCTGATCCTTTCTCTTCTCCTTCGCAAGCATCAGTCTCAGGCATCAGGCCCAAGTCCAAGAAGAGAAGATCCAGCCCATTCCCTTTCATATTGATCAAGCCTGATCAAATTGGCGCCGTCTGTGGGAAAGACGAGCTGATCTTTCTCTCAACTTTGCATTTTACTTTCATTTGCCTGTGAAAGAAGATTACCATAATGACGAACCATGATGATCCTGAATCTTCAACTCCCTCAAATCCTAGACATTCCCTTCCAACACCTACTGATCCTCCTCTAGCAACTCCCATTGACCTAAACACGTCCCTCCAGCTCCTTATCTCTCAACAAAATATAGCTGGGTCTAGCCAAACCCCTTTGAGCCTCCCAAATCCAGACTTAGCTCCTGCATTGCAGTTTATTAATACTATAGCTGCTTTTGTAAGGAACTCCCAGCAACAGACTCCCCAGGCACAGACCCTTGTCGCTGTTCCAGAAGCTACTCCGAGAAGGAATGTTGCTCGAACCCTGGAGTATGAGAAGCAATCCCAGGGAGCCCCAGGGGTTCGACCTTCCCTAGGAGTTAATGAAGAAAAATTGGTCCACTTGGGTGGAAATGTGGAGGGGAGGACGGAAGAGCGTCATGGAGGAGAGGAGAGTTCGACCGAAGAAGAAGGGAGTACGCAAGCTTCGCTCCCAGATAGTGAACGTAAGTTTTTGCATGGAAAAAATTTTCATGCAAATAATACGGAACGGGGCGAAGGAAGGAATAAGGGGAAGTGTGAGTACAAAGAACCAAAGTACGAAAAAAGAGAAAGCCCGAGAGGAAGAGAACAGGATAGATGGGAGTATTCTGTTACTAGTCACCCCTCGAGGGTTTGAAGCAGAAGATAACCAGTTAGTGAAAACAGCCACAGAAAGAAGGAAGAGGAAGTGAGAGATGCGGTGAATAAGTTTTTAGAAGAGATGAATCAAGGTTATGACGGGAAAACCATGGATACCACCCTAAAGCTCACCCTGAAGTCTCCTTTTACCAGATCCATCAGGGAATACGTTATGCCCAGCAAGTTTAAACCGCCGGTGTTGAAAAAGTATAGTGGGGAAATCGATCCCAGGGTCCATGTCATGGACTACAAGCATGCAGTAGAATTGCAGACGGCGGATGATGAGGCTCTATGTAAAGCATTTAGGGGATCCTTGGAAGGAGCTGCAACGAGATGGTTTGATAGCTTAGAAGAGGGAAGTATCCGTTCTTTCATGGAGCTGGCCAGATCCTTTATGCATCGATTCGCTTCTAGTATTCCGGTGGAGCGAAAAACTCAGTATTTGGAAATGGTGGTGCAAAGGGAGAATGAGTCCTTAAGGGATTACATGGCTCAATTCAATCGAGAAGTGTTGAAAGTAACGCACTTAGACCAAGCTCGAGCAGTGGAGGCGCTGCAGAATGGAACCTCTCACACGGATTTTCTCAAAGCCTTTTGCCGTCATGCTCCTCGTACCCTGGAGGATGCAATGGCATTGGCCCAAAAGTATGTACGGCAAGATGACGCTCTAGCCTTCAACCAGATGGCAAAGCAGAGAGGAATGGAGATCATTCCTAGGGAAGAGTCGAAGGCGAAGCGAGAAAAGAAGGCGGAAGAAAAACGAGATGAGAGGCCGATTGGCGGACGAAGGAGGGGAAGAAATAACCAATCACGATCCAGCTTCGACCCCAGCAAATTCACCCCCCTCAATGCCAGTCCAGTCGAAGTCTTCGCAACCTTCAAAGAGCAAAATATATGGGCTCGCCCCAAACTAATGGTTGCTCCTCCAGAAAAAAGAAATCAGAACAAATACTGCCTCTTTCATGATACTCATGGTCATAATACCAATGATTGTAGGCAGTTGATGGAGGAGATCGAAAGGCTGATCAAACAGGGCTACTTGAGGAAATTCATAAGAAGAGAAGAATCAGGCAGAGCTGGCCTTAGCGAAGATAGAGAAAGACCCTCGGGAAGAGTAAATGATGGTTCGGCAGGGACCATTCATTGTATTACAGGAGGGCCAGGCGAAGCTAGTGAAAGCAAAAATCATGCGAAGGCCTTGGGAAGGCGGAGCGAAAGGCCTGAATACATTTATTGTGGAAGAGGGGGAAATCGACTAGAGAGGCCAGATGGAAGTACCCTTCGCACCCCTCACGCTGATCCATTGGTGATTCAAGCGATTATAGCCAATTATGTAGTTAAAAGGATCCTGGTTGACGAAGGAAGTTCGGTCAACCTGATGACGAGGGAAGCATATTTAAAGATGGGTCTCAAGGAGGAAGATCTGGAAGAAGTGGGAAATTCAGTTCGCACTTTGGACGGAATGGAGGTCCCATCGATTGGAGTGGCAAAACTACCCTTCATAGTTGGCACCGCCCTCGAAAATGTTACTACCATGGCCACATTTGTCATCATCAGGACATATTTGGCATATAATGTCTTGATGGGCAGGCCATTGCTATATGACCTGGACGCTTCGACAAATATCAGACACTTGAGGATGACGATCCCAAAGCCCAATGGCGAAGTGTTTCATGTCTATGGTAGTCAGGACGAAGAAGCAGAAAAGAACAGAGATAAAAAGATGAGAAAGGGCGAAGTCGCTGCAGAGGAGGTAGCTGCAGTTGAAACTGTTACTCTTGAAAAAAGAACCGAGCCTGTGGATAAGCTGGAAAAGGTAACGGTGGAAAGAGAGCCTGAAGAGTTCTTGATGGTCAACTCTTCGTTAGAAAGTGAGCAGAAATCGATTGCTCACCAGTTCCTGAAGGAGCATGTCCACAGTTTTGCCTGGTCTTCGGCAGAAATGGGAGGGGTAAAGCCCGAAGTGATAATGCACCAATTGAATGTAGATCCCACCTGCAGACCAGTCAAGCAGAAAAAGAGATGCTTCGGATCGGAGCGGCAAGCGGTCATTGATCGGGAAATTGACAAGCTCCTAGAGGCAAAATTTATCAGGGAAGTGCATTATCCGAAATGGCTAGCTAACGTGGTGCTAGTCAAGAAGGCGAACGGGACCTTTCGGATGTGCGTAGACTTCACGAATTTGAATAAAGCTTGCCCAAAAGACTCTTTTCCATTGCCTATGATTGATAAACTGGTGGATTCAACGGCTGGGTATGGATTTTTGTCGTCCTTAGACGCTAAGCAAGGATACCATCAGATTAGAATGCACCCGGAGGATGAGGAAAAGACTTCATTCATAACAAAGAAGGGTACATATTGCTATGTGTCTATGCCATTCGGCTTGAAAAATGCCGGAGCCACGTATTAGCGCCTAGTTAATAGAATGTTTAAAGATCAATTAGGCAAAAACTTAGAAGCATACGTGGACGACATGATCGTGAAAAGCAGAAGCTTTGAGGAACATGTCCGTGACTTGGCCAAAGTATTGGCAATAATGGAAGAGTATGGGATGAAGCTTAACCCGGAGAAGTGTGCATTCTTCATCCAAGGAGGCAAGTTCTTAGGCTGCATGGTGAGCGAAAGGGGAATTGAGCCCAATCCTGACAAGGTGAAGGCTATCTTAAACATGGAACCTCCGAAGAGCGTGAAGGACGTTCAGAGGCTGGTAGGGCGAATCGCCGCATTGAACAGGTTCATGTCTAAATCTGCTGAGAGGTATCTCCCTTTCTTTAAAAAGTTGAGAAAGTCGGAGACGTTCGAATGGACAGAGGAGTGCCAGAGGGCATTTGAAGAGCTCAAGGCCTTCCTAAGCTCGGAGCATATTCTGAGTAGGCCTTTGCCGGGTGAAGAAGTACTAATCTACTTATCCGCTTCAGACCAAGCAATCAGTTCGGTGCTAATCAGGGAGGAAGGAAAGGACCAGAAGCCCATTTATTACTTCAGCAAAGTCCTACAAGGGGCAGAGTTGAATTACTCTCCGATAGAAAAGCTGGCCTATGCTTTAGTGCTCTCTTGCCGAAAGTATAAAATATACTTACAATCACACCAAGGAGTGGTTGTGACATATCAACCCTTGCAGAAGGTACTTCATAGACCAGAAACGTCGGGAAGAATGTTATGTTGGTCTGTGGAGTTAGGTCAGCACGGTTTGCAGTACAGGGTCAGGTCAGCAATTAAAGCTCAAGCAGTGGCAGACTTTATTTCTGAATGCTCCTTTGGTACCAAAGAAGGGGAAGAAGACCGAACCCTTGAGGAAAGACACTCATCAATAATGCTACCGGACCTTCAGTGGGAACTCTTTGTAGATGGTGCTAGCAGCAAAGAAGGAAATGGTGTGGGTATCATACTTAGAAGTGCTCAAGGATTTTCACTGGAGTATGCTTTGGGACTGAATTTTGAAGCCACCAATAACACGGCAGAATATGAAGCAGTGATCCAGGGATTGCTCTTCACCGATTGCCTTCGCATAGAATAACTCACGGTGTATAGTGATTCGCAATTGGTGATCGGGCAGATAGAAGGAGAATTTGAGGCGAAGGAGCCGGCCATGGCCAAGTATTTGCAAAAAGCGAAAGAGTTAGTTCAGAGAATGAAGGACAGAGGAGTCAGGCTATTCTTTCAAAAGATCCCCAGAGAAAGGAATTGCAGAGCAGATAGTCTCAGCAAATTGGCCGCCTCTCGTCCAGTCGAACTCCCTCAAAAAATCTATTTGGGCACCTTGGCCTCCTCCAGCATCGCCGAAGGAGATGAAGTTATGGAGATCGAAGAAGAGCCGTGCTGGATAGACCACATCAAGTCTTACTTGGAAAAGGGAGAACTACCTGAAGATGCCCAAGAAGCCAAAAAGGTCAAGCGGAGAAGTGCTCATTTCTCCTTGAACAACGAAACCTTGAACAAGAGAGCTTATTCATTGCCCTGGCTGAGATGCGTAAGGCCCAATGAAGCCGAGTACATCCTTCGGGAGATACACGAAGGATCCTGTGGAATACACATAGGCGGAAAAGCGCTGGCAGCTAAGGCGATTAGGCAAGGGTACTACTGGCCGAGGATGAAAGATGAAGCCGTGGCATTTGTTAAAAAGTGCCCCTCCTACCAAAAATTTGACAGTGGAAAACATGTTCCAGCAGCAGAGCAGGTCCCTATTTCCAGTGCATGACCCTTCGCTAAGTGGGGGGTAGACATAGTCGGACCCTTCCCCGCAGCATCAGGTCAGAGAAAGTTTCTCCTAGTAGCAGTGGAGTACTTCACCAAGTGGGTGGAAGCCGAACTTTTAGCCACCATCATTGTAGAAAAGGTGATCAACTTCTTATGGCGGAACATAGTGTGCAGATTCGGCATTCCCTATCAGCTCATTAGCGACAATGGCAAATAGTTCGATAATGCTAAAGTCAGGTCCTTTTGTTTAGGGCTTCAGATCAAACAACATTTCTCATCAGTAGCCCATCCTCAAACAAATGGCCAGACGGAGGTAACAAATCGGACTATTCTATAAGGCCTGAAGCGGAGATTGGAAGGATATGGTAGAAGCTGGGCAGATGAACTACACCATGTCCTATGGGCATACAGAACTACTCCTAGGCAACCCATCGGAGAGACTCCATTCAGCCTGACCTATGGCACAGAAGCAGTAATTCTAGTGGATATAGGCCTCCCTAGTGGAAGGATCAATAATTACGAAGACAGACACAATGATCAAGCCAGAAGAATCGATCTCGATCTCCTAGAGGAACTCAGGGAATTGGCCAGCATTCGAATGGCTAATTACAAGCAAAGAGCTGCTAATCATTTTAACAAGAAAGTAAAGCACAGAGTGTTCAGCGAAGGGGATCTAGTAATGAGATTTTTAGAGGCTACAGGCAAACGTGAAGGCACAGGCAAGCTTGCACCCATGTGGGAAGGACCTTTCCAAGTAAAAAGAGTCATAAGTCCTAGCACTTACAAACTTGTAACCCTAAAGGGAGTGGAAATTCCTCATACATGGAACATCTAGCACCTCAAAATGTATTATCAATAACAATAACAGAAACGTTGTTTGCCTCAAATTGTCTCCATTCGCACTAACGAAGCCTTGCCAAGAGCGGGAAGAACTTTCCTAAGGGGAAGCCAAAGCCCTAGTAAATCTAGGCAGAAGCCTCGCCAAGAGCGGGAAGAACTTTCCTAAGGAGAAGCCAAAGCCCTAGTAAATCTAGGCAGAAGCCTCGCCAAGAGCGGGAAGAACTTTCCTAAGGGGAAGCCTAAGCCCTAGTAAATCTAGGCAGAAGCCTCGCCAAGAGCGGGAAGAACTTTCCTAAGGGGAAGCCTAAGCCCTAGTAAATCTAGGCAGAAGCCTCGCCAAGAGCGGGAAGAACTTTCCTAAGGGGAAGCCTAAGCCCTAGTAAATCTAGGCAGAAGCCTCGCCAAGAGCGGGAAGAACTTTCCTAAGGGGAAGCCTAAGCCCTAGTAAATCTAGGCAGAAGCCTCGCCAAGAGCGGGAAGAACTTTCCTAAGGGAAAGCCTAAGTCCTAGTAAATCTAGGCACGAAGCCTTGCCAAGAGCCAGAAGAACTTTTCTAAGGAAGAGCCTAAGTCCTAGTAAATCTAGGCACGAAGCTAAGAAGGTCTAATGGGAGGAGAAGGTGAAAGTGCTTGAACTCCTATTGAAATGGAAACTTCGTTGAGGCATTGCACGAAGGCTTGTTGAATTACAAGTAAGGCATATGCAAAAGCAGAAGCATAATAACTATATTATTCGTGGAAGTAAATGTATTACATTTATTTACAAAAGAATTACAAAAGAATGAAATACAAAAGAATTACAAAAGGATGAAGTACAAAAGAATGTAAAAAATGTCTAAGGCGGAGGATCGCCTGGAGGAACCACTGCTGCAAAAGATGGCAGAGGCTGGTCATTCGAAGGATCTGGCTGAATGATAGATAGAGGTTCGGCTGAGGCAAGACCCGTCCCAGAAGGAGGTCCTTCATCTGCATCCCCTTCGCCCCCGCTAGAAACTTCGGGAATGGGAGACGAAGCGGGTCCATCTTTATCCCAAGCTGGGAAGTCTTCGGGTCGTAAGAGGCCTTCATCTCCCTTAGGAATGGGATCTTAGAACTCTGAAAGGTCTGGCGCCAGAGGTTCTTCAGCAGCATCTAATTCAGATACCACTTGCAGCACATCAGGAAAATGCTCCGCTGCATCACGGAGAGCATTGTTATAATACTCGGCTGCTACTTTGTAGGTGTGGTATGTGATGATGTCATCAAAGCTCTTAGACTGCATAAAATCCCTCACAGCCCTTCGTCGACCTTCTTCGGCCTTGTTAGCTTTCTCAAGTGCAACTTGAGCCTGAGTAGTGGCTTGTGTGTATCCAAATTCTGAGACTCGAAGTTCCTATTGAGTCTTCTTCAGGAGTTCTCGAAGACTAGGAACCTCTTTGGCCTCTCGGGCAAGCTCTTCATTAACACTCTTCAACTTGTCCAGTTGCACGCTGAGATCGGCAATGGCTTTGTCCTTTGATGCCACTGCCGCAGTTAAGGCGCTAACCTCTCCTTCGGCCTTCGAACGAGCCTCTTCATGGGCCTTGGATTGTTCCATGGCCTCCTCAGCCTTCGCCTTCGCAGAAGCCAGTTCTTCCTCCAGACGGGAACATAATCCCAACCTGTCCTCCGCCACCTACTGGGCATCTTCATAATGATCCCTCAGAAGACCGAAATCAGTCTTTAAAATTTTAGAATCCAGAAGCGCCTGCAACAAACAACATTGATTTGGCAATGTGCTAAACGGTCACAACTCAAGTGAGCAATGAATTTACCTTCTCTAGCAGAGTCTCTTGCCTAGTAAGAGTATCCTCCACAGACCCGAAAAGAGGCCTAGGGGCCGGACGCAGGAAGGGCATAGGAGCCAAGACCGTGGCGGAGGGAGCAATGGAAGAAGGAGGACCAGCAGATGCCTCGACTCCTTCGAGCGGAGGTGAATCCACTAATACAATCTCCGCTGGCTCTTCGATTCGCGGCCTCTTGCTTGGCGGAGAAGCCTCCTTTATTGTCCCTACATCCGCCCCAGGTGAAGGAGTCTCTGAAGCAGAGCGGGCCTCCGAAACGAGGGTGGTTGAAGTTACCGCCAGAGGCCTCTTGCAACGAAGGAATTCCCCCACTATTAATTTCCTTTTAGGGGGACGAAGAGAGGAGACACCTTCGACAGTAACAGCAGCCCCTAGCATGACCTCAGACGAAGCAACAACTGAAGGAAATGCTTCGTTGGGTGCAGCAACTGAAGCCCCCTGATCAGCCGCCAGCGGAACAGCAGCTGAAGGAAATGGTTCGCTGGCTCCAGAAGGAACCATGACAGGTGCGAACGAAGCCTCCAGGAGAGGCTCCTCAGCAGAGGCATCCGCTTCACCCACAAAAACTGCAAAGTACAAGAGCAAAAGCATTCACACATTCGAATCAGCAGATAAAGACACAAAAAGAAGTAAATGATAATAAGAAGGCAAGAATTTGCCTCTGTTTCTTGAAACGAAGGCCTCCCCTTCGGCCGCAGTATTAATTGGGGAAGGATAAAGCCTCCTGAGAGTCGCAAAGTTAGGATATGAAATCCTTTGCTCCTCAATATACTTCTCCCAGGCTTCGACCTCCTCGGCACTAGAAGATCTCCCTGGTATGACCTCCTTCGACCATCTCATATATGTCCCTCAGATAACGCGAGGGTCTTTATATGATGAAGGTGATGGGGGAGAAGAAAAGTTACCTGCCCCAGCTTCGGTTATAGGGGCACTCAAGTCATCCACCAGGTTTTTCAAACGGACCTCAAATTCAGCATCAGGCACGTCTGTCAGAGCCTTCTCCAAGTCCGCCAGTTACTCCACCCTCCGAGAAGAGTGAGCAATTAGATCAAGAACATTGGGGACGGGGGGCCCTTTTACCTTCAGCTTGGCCGGACGAGGTACGGACGCTCCCTTCCCCTTATCACTCGCTGGAGGAGGTGGAGGCGGAGGAATGGAAGCCTCAAAAAGCCCTGAGATTGAAATGCCCCTCTGAGGAGCAGGCCTTGCAGCAATGGGTACAACTCGAAGCGGAGGAGTACCTCTCTGCACAACAGAAACAGAGTGATCAGAAGCCTTAACAAGTCGCCTTTGAATTATTCGAATGGACTTCGTACTGGCCACACTCACCTGGGCCCCTTCTGATCCAACAGCTGAACCGGATCCAGCGGAGATAGCCTTCGTCGGCTTATCCTTACAAAGCTTCGCCAACGAAGACTGCGGGGCGGAGGAGGAGCGCAAATAGAACTTCCCCGTCTTGAGGTCAAGAATGGGAAGCTCAGCATCTTCGCTGAAGGGTCTTGGAGAAACCCCTTCTGTCTCCTTCATGATATCCTGATAATGAGCAGGATCCTTGGCCTCCACTGCAATCGAAACAACAAACACAGCAACAAGATCAATACTCCACAGTCAATTAAACCTATAGCAAGTGAGGAGTAAGGAGCAGAGTTACCTCTTATATCCTTCAGCAAAAGTCTAGGAGTTGTAAGGCCGTGCTTGTCCTCCGCATAGAAGGAGGCCATCATCTTTTCAGAGTTATAAGTATAACCCTGATGGACCAAGGTCCTGAGGTTCGATTTCTCCTCAGTGGACAGCCTCTCAGGCCACTCAGTAAGGCCTTCAGTGGGACGCAGGAAATGGCTAGGGAAACCAAATCTAGGGGATTTATCGCCGAGGCCGTCAGTGACCTCTATCAATCCGAACTTGCCTCTCCAGTCCTTCACTTTGTTCTCTTTACCAAAGAAAAGGCTCCGGCGAGGCCTGGCAGAAGTCATGTAAACCCCCGGTGACCTCTGAGCGCTCTATATCCTGTAAAAGCATTGAAACAGGCGAGCAGAAGGACGAATGCCCTGAGCGAAGCAGAGAACTTCAAAGACGTGCATGTCCCTTATAGAGTTCGGGGTCAGCATCATTGGATTTACTCCGAAGTAGTTGAAGCATTCAACTTTGAACTTCGTAGGAGGAAAAAGAAGACCAGCTTCCAGCTGGTGGTAGAAAATAATGTAGTGCCGGTTATCTTTAGGCAGAGCAGCTTTGGGGTCGCTAGAGTAAACCCTCTCATGAGCCTTAGCCCAGCGGAATATGAACTGAGTGCTGCCTTCTAAGTTCTAGCCGAAGGCCAAAAATTCAGATGTTTTTGCAATAGGGGCTATCTCCCCCCATTCCTCCTCCAATATCTTTTGGTAATGGGAGGAGCTCACTTGGTCCCTACGGGGAATGTTTTCTTTTCTGGGGGCCATTGGAATGAAAGAAGAAAGGGAAGCAAATGCCAAAGAACAGATATGGGAAACTACGAAGAATAGGAGATTCGAGAGAATAAGCAAGAAGTTCTGGATATGGGAAGGCAAAGGAATATATATACTGAGAGCGTCCTCGGTAACCGCCACAGCAATAAGTGGGGGCATTAAATGGACGTTCAAAATTTAAAATCCATGGAAAACTTAACCGTCTGCATTTAATGCGCATTTTGGCATTCAATGCTCATCCTTGTCAGTTGTGCATGCATTCAATGACTGTGTGACCTTCCATCTACCCTACGAAGACTGTCTAGAATGCTGACGGTTCCTAGCACCTTTGATCCCTTCGATCAGACGAAGGCTATCCTTCTAGAATATGAAGTGAATGCCTAGATCGGACGAAGCCCCCCAGCAAAACGAAAGCCTCTCCTAAGAAAAGGAGATGAAAGGACCTCTTCGCCATTCAAAGCGGAAGCAGTTCTCTTCGATTGAAAGACCTCAGAAGATAAGGATACAAGGGTACGAAGCTGTTTTACTAAGGTTCAACTCTTCGCTCTCTCCTTAATAAAATAGGGGGGCCCCTGATGAGGGATGAAAGTGACTCTCAAGAGAGGCTTGGACCCTCCTGAAGCCCAAGCCCATCGCAAAGCCTTCAGAGACTTTCATAAAGGGAAACAGGGCCCATTGGTCGGACCCTCGAACAATCCAAGTCCAAAGGCCTTCGGTCTAGATGCTGCTCCCCTCTTTCGCCAGCCAGATGACTTGCTGAGCAAGTAAGGGCCGAAGCCCTCTGATGACATGTCCAGTCATCCAGCAGGAGGATCAGTCCTTAGACAATCTGCACCATACCCTAACACCCCCATTACCAGACATCTCTAGGGATGGGTCAGGGGACATGCGCCTGCCACCAACTTTCACCAACCAGCATGGTCGAATGACAGAGGATGTCCTTCCTCAAAAGAAAGGTGTCAGACGTACCTAACCTAAAAATCATACAAAAGGGGAAAGAAAAGCCTAAGCACAGGTAGTTGGAAATCTGCATTCTCTCATCCCTTTTCTTTCACTAAAATTCTCTGAAGAAAGGCCTAACTTGACCGTTGGAGGGTTAAAGCCAGGCAAAAGGCCTGGCACCTCTCTGATCCTTTCTCTTCTCCTTCGCAGGCATCAGTCTCAGGCATCAGGCCCAAGTCCAAGAAAAGAAGATCCAACCCATTCCCTTTCATATTGATCAAGCCTGATCAAATATTTACTGTGACTAATGGAGTTGTGGGACAAAAGAGAGAGAGCGAGAAGCGAGCATGAAAAATATGGAAGCAATAAATGGGATGGCAGCCCGAACCTCCAAAGACCAATGTCTATAGAAAGGGTCATGAGAGATGGTGATTAGAGCAAGTACGGACCAAAGTAATGGCTGTACACGCCATTAATTCTGAAGACTTTCTTTTTATCTCTTTTTTAAATGTGTGGTTTATTGGCACGTGCTAATTAGGCTTTTTGGATTTACAGTCGAAGTTCATATTTATATAAAATTTCTTTTATAAAGTGTACCTCCTTGATCTTTCATATTCAACAATTATTTTCTAAATACTAACCACAAGAAAGAAAAAAACAAACTTACTTTGTCAACTGAACAAATCTTTAGACTTTTGTTTCCATTTCTAATTGTTGCCATATTAGTAAAGAAGTTAGAAAAGTAATGTGCTAATTAGCAAATTAAATATAAGTAGGTAGGAAGAACATAATGTCTTAATTTTGCGTTGGACATAGTATAAAATCCATACTTACAAGTCTAGTTTTTATATGAAAGCCACAATTTTTATCCTAGTAACACTAATTCGATCAGGTGATGAATCAAGAATCCAAGAGTTTTCTTGAATTCTAATAAAAGCTAGCTAGATTGTATTAATCCAGACACTGTATATTAAATATAGATGCAAAGATGTGGTTATTCAAAAAATATTTTTCATGAATAACAATTATAATTGAATCTAGTTGATTAAGTGGGCTTTGTAATACTAGTCTCTAGTAAAAGAGAATAAGATCAAAGCATATATGTATATATGCTTGAAAATATTTCAGTAATATTGATTATTATGAGAGACGAATTATTTAATTTATCTACAACTACTTTACATAAATACAACTACTAAAAATCAACATATAAACAACCAATAATCAATTTGATCAACCACAAAACCGATCTCTGGTCACCCAAGAAATAATCTAATTCTCAAGCTATTCTCTTATCTCTCTGAAATTATAGTATTTTAGAAATACTAATGCGAAATATGCAAAAACTAATAATCAACTTGCAATCAACATCTAATTAACAAACAATCAAACTACAATCAACATTTGATCCAAAAAAAAAAAAAAACCATATTTTAGTAATACTAAAGCTAAAAATGTGTAAAAACCAACAATCAACCTAAAGTTAACTTGTTATTAACAAATAATCAACCTGTAATCAATCACAAATCAACTTCTGATCAACCAAAAGACTATCTAATTCTCAAGTTATTTCATCAACTCTCTCAAATTATAATATTTTGGCAATACTAATGCTGATTCTTAATATACAATGAAACAAATAAGAACTAAAAAAAAAAATGCAAAAAATAGTAACAAAAAAACCATTAAAAAACATAAAATGTATTAAAGGTCTATAATGATATTTTTCTAAAAAGATAATTTCAACTGCTTCAATATAAAATTAACACATGTTCCTAATTATTACCATTCATAATATTAAATATATTTGTTTAACATAAATTTTATTTTATAATAAAAAATGAAGAGTGCTTTGATTATCAGCACTCTTTATTTTATTTATAAGTTCAACATCTCTAAGTTTTGCCATCTTTGCTGCTTTATCTTGTATTTTATAATTTTATTCCACCAAATTTATAAATTTTTATTTACTAATAAATAATTTTATTTTTTAAAATTAATTTTAATTCAAATTTAAATTCAAAATATATCTTATTGATGGAAATATAGGCTTTTCAACCTTATTCATATAATATATTTTGAAAAGCCTATATGTTGGCAGCCACATGTATATTATATGAATAAGGTTGAAAAGCCTATATTTCCATCAATAATATATATTTTGAATTTAAATTTGAATTAAAATTAATTTTAATTCAAATTTAAATTCAAAATATATATTATTGATGGAAATATAGGCTTTTCAACCTTATTCATAAAATATATATGTGCCTGCCAAGATATCACATATGATTCCAATTAGATTTATAAATGAATAAAGAACAATGAGTATTGACATGTCACACATCCACCACAACCTACATAACAAGAATCTCTCACACCATATAATACACCTTCTTTATTATTATTATTATTATTATTATAGAATGGACAGGTGTCAGTTATTCCATTGAATTTGTACCATATTATGTGATTGAAAAAGTTTGCTTACTACCCAAAAGCTTTAACAGAAAAAAAAAAAAAGGTAAAAAAATAAATATAACATTGTAAATAGAATAAAAGATAGAAAAACAAGTAGCATAAAATTTTAATTTTAAAAGGCAACATATTAAAATAAAATATTTAAAAAATGGGATCATAATGTAATTTCCTCAAACTTTAATAATATTATAGAGGTTTTTTTTTTTTTTTTTTTTTTTTTTTTTTTTTTTTAATATAAAAAACTCTGGTTAGGGCCATGGGCCTAGCATTAAGTGAACTAAAGATGGATATAGGCACAAATAATAGTAACAAAGATGGATAGAGTTTTGTTTCCACCGACAGTCGACCATAAAATTTGGTTTTTCTGTACTAATTGTGAGATAACCTAATCCAATTTTTATATTTATTTACAATTATATGTTAGTTTTTATTTTTTTTATATTTTTAGCTCAGCAAATTATATTATGAACCAGATCTATATAACATTGTGGACCTGGTGCCCATGTCATTTTATTTATTTGATTAATTAAATTAAATTAATTAAAAAATTATTTTATTAAATCTTTCATGCAATTTCTTTATTGTAAAATGAAAAGTCCAAAACAGCTTCTCTTTGATATCTTAAACTTCTCTTTTTATAACTTCTCTTTGTAACTTCTCGTCTTTTCTCTTCTCTTTGTCTTGGTTTCTTCTCTTCTATAACTTGTGCTTGTAACTTTGCTCATTTTCTTTTCTTCACTTTGTCGAATCAATCTTTTTTTGTTCTAATGGCAGCAAGTTTTTCACAATTTTTTCTTTTTTTGTTTAGTTTTTGTTCTAATTTGTTATTTTTGTGATTTTATATTCTGTTATTACTATTTTAAAGTTATTATGTTTTTGATTTTATTGTTTTTGATGTTTCAAATTTTTAGAGTTTTTTTTAATCAATCTTTATTGTTGCTTTGTGTAATTAAGTTATACTTTTAGGATTTTGTTTTGTTTAAATGACTTTGTTTTGATAATGTGAGCACATTTTCCCTATATTTGGGAACTTTATTAGGGAGGAAAGAAAATAAAGAGGGAAAATAATTTTTATTTTCCTTCCATTATTTTTCTCTTCATTGTTTGAATAGGACAGAAAAAATAAAATTATTTTCCACCCACTACAATCTTTCTTTATTTTCTCTCTCCAAATTGGAGAGAAAATTTTGGAAGAAAAATAAAGTATATTTTTTTTCTTTTGTTATTTTCCTTCTCTTCACAAACAAGGGAAAATGACTTTTCTTCTTTATTTTCCCTTGCTATTTTCCTTCCTTCCATATTTTTCCTTTATCCAAAGATGGGATTAATTTAATTTGTGTTTGAATTTAATTCAACTCTGTCATTTTTTAGGATTTGTGTATGAAATTTTTTCTTATGTAACTGAAGAGTAAGATGCATGTAATAGATGAATCTATAGTTTATGATTAATAAATTTATAGTTTGTTTTATATATCATTTTGATTTTATATGTATACTTTGTTTTAATTTGGTTTTATTATTGATGAACCTTTTCTTTGTTTTGTTATGAACCTATCTTCTATGATCGATCTATGAACCTATGGTTTATGGTTGATTAATTTTTGTAATTTTATGGGAGGATAACTATTGTCTTCAAGGATAAAGATAATTAGCAGCTTGAAAGTGTAGATGTTGTGCCTCCTAGGTGACTTTTACTTAGTCCTTTTTTTTTTGTTATATTTTAAATTAGTATGAGTGATCTTTTAATTATGTATATTATTTCATAACTATCATTTTCATTAAATATAAACTTTAGGTTTATTACTTATAAAGTGTATATTCATTTGTTATTAGTGTCAACTTCATTAAATATAAACTATAGATTCATTACCTATAAAGTGTATATTTATTTATTATTATTGTCAGGTTCATTAAACATAAATTGTAGGTTCATTACTTATAAGGCGTATATTTATCTGTTATTAGTATTAGGCTCATTAAACATAAACTTTAGATTCATTATCTATAAAGTGTATATTCATTTGTTATTAGTGTTAGATTTATTAAACATAAACTTTAGGTTCATTACTTATAAAGTATATATTCATTTGTTATTAGTGTCAGGTTCATTACTTATTTTTTTTTTCATTTTTTTAGTTGTTTGATGTTATATGTTTTTTTTTTTCTCGATGTTGTTTTTAGGGAATGGGAGATTAAGAGGGTCAAACATAAGCAAAAATTAGCCAAAAGGGCTTATGCGAATGGAAGTAATAGTGAGGAGTGGGATGTTCCTCTAATAAATACAATGCATGTGATTAAGGGAAAAAAGAAATCTAAGACTGAGAAGGATGATAAAAAAAGAAAGCAATCTAGGACTAAGAAGGATGATGGGAAAAGAAAGAAATTTAGGATTGAGAAAGTGAAAGGATCTAGTCTTGCTGCTTTTGAAGAAGTGGAGAAGAGAAAAAGATTTGTGTTATTTTCTTTTCCTTTCTATCCAGCTCTCGAGCAACAAAATATTTTCATTAGTAAGGTTTTCCCATATGCTCTATATCTTTGCTTATTCTTTTTAACATTGAAGCTCATTTTAAACGTGTAGTCATTATATAAATTATAAGCTTCATCAGTAGATTTTATAGAAAATCCCAATAAATCTTCATTTGCAATTTCCACTTTTTATGTAGAATCATTATTTTAATTGTTGACTGCAAAAGACAAGGTATCATTCTAAAATTATAAGTGTATGATGAACCTATAATTTAATAGTGATTACTTTCAGTTTATGAATGATAAAATATTTAATTTTTACTGGTGAACATGTTCTTAACATATGAATCTATTTTTTATTTTATGAATCTATAATCTATGAATTGCCTAATGTATATTTGTGATAAACATGTAGTTTATAACATATGAATCTATTGTTTTTAACTTCTGAACTTGTAGTTTATGACAAAAATTATAAGTATATGATGAACTTATAATTTAATAGTGATAAATCTCTAGTTTATGAATGATGAAATGTACAATTTTTATTGATAAACATGTTCTTAACATGTAAATCTTTTTTTTTAATTTATAAATTTTTGGACTATAATATGTGAACCTCAGATATATATTTGATGAACCAATAGTTTATAACTTATGAATTTGTTGTGTTTAACCTATGAACTTGTACTTTTATGATTGGTTCTTATAGTTTTTACTGATGAAACTATTATTCATAACCTGTGATATAAAATAGTTTATGTAGTATATAATTATGAATATGTGATATATAACTATAGTTTATTGAAATTCTTATAGTTTTCTAATATAGAACTATGAATCTGAAATAGAGTTAGAGAAAAGGGAAAAAGAGAGATTGGCAAAAATAGATTTTACCTTTATCAATAGATGAATCAAGAGCTTAGATTGAATATTCAATGAAGCAATGTTTTGATATGCACTTTGGTGGATTTTTACCACAGAATGATATCTATTTTTAATGTATTGAGCTTTGGGAAGATTTTTAGCTGTGGGATGATTTACAGCTTTAGGAAGTTTTTTGGTGTTAGCGATTTTTTGTGGATTTTCATGAAGCTAGGTTATTTTTGAGCTGAAGGTTTTGTGTGTTATTAGGTTTTTCATAAAAAAAAAGTGACATGTCATTATGTGATCTGGCACCTGAGTCCATGATGCAATGTGAACTTAGGTCCAAGATATAACAACTCTTTTAGCTCCCTCATTTATTTTTATAGCATCTCTTTACTTTTTGTTAACAAAACTATGATCTTTAGATTGTCAAGTAAGATCATTTTTAGGTCAATTTTTTTCTCTATAATTAGATTAACTCACAGTAGAATTCGCATCTTACTCCTCATTAAACTCTCATGTTGAATTTGAGCATTCTATTCCAATTGCCAAAGTCCTAACCATATATTGAAACTTTACGGGCAAGCACTAAAAAATTGATTTTGATTTGCTATTGTACTATTATATGTATACTAAGTGTTTGATGAAATGTCTGAATGAGGTAAAAATGATTAATTATAGGTTTATCACTAGCTTTGTTAATGATTAATTAAAGGCTCGTCACTAGCTTGAATGCTTATTATAGTATGCTCATAAACACTACACATGCATGATATAGCTCCACCAAAACATATCACCAAAATTACAAGTTCAATCACAAACTAAAAAATCAAAATTCCAATAGAAATGACATTGCTTCATTCTTGTAAAGGACAAATATTAACATTCATTAAAATTTGTCAAACATCCGATTAAAATTGTTTTTCCATCTACCTCTTCTAGCACATGAACTACAAGATGTTTTCTAATAACTACAAAGTACATACTAAAGTTAACAAAATAGCAGTATATATTGCATTAAGCACAATACAATGAGGAAAACATTTATTATATAGTATGTTATATCAATTTTCCCGCTTGCAGTTGATTCTTATGTTAAATTTAGGCATGATGGCTCTGTCTTGCCCCTTCTTCCAATATGGCTCTTTTGTTTCTTGTTGGTTGCCCCTTTATCTTCATTGCTTGAATCCATTTTCCTTTTCTTACTACCACCTCCTTCAATTTTTCTTCTTCTTCTTCTTCTTCTTCTTCTTCTTCTTTTTTGCTTATTCTCCTAGAACATATAATAAATTGTTATTAAATTGAACACACAATTTATTTGCAATATCAAAGAAATTTTAAAATATACAAAAATTTACCTCCTATTGAAGTGGTGTGATAAATTGGTTTCCCCATTTTTTGAATTCTTGCATTCTTTCACTTATAAATGATGGCTTTAGTTCATTTCATGTCCTCTCTAAGTCCTCATTATATATCACCCTTTGAGAAGTAGTTTTAGGTTGCATATACCATGTATGCAAACCTTAATCAATAATTCACCCTATATAAATTTAAAGCATTTGATAAGGGAAATGAAATGAGCAAAAAATTACATTGATTGCTACAACCCCTATCTCTGTGTTTGTGTAGATGCCATATCTTGCAGGAGACTATTGCATAATCCTAGGTATGTATTTAGGTGTCTTTGATCTCCTAGGGAAAAAAACTTTGCCACTATATCTTTGTGGGCTTCTAAAAATTTCAGGTAGTACATTGTCATCAGGGTGCTTAATGTGTTGCTGTATGGGTGGACTATGTCGGTTGCTCATTCCTTCTTGAATTGTATTGGGGGGACATTCTAGTTAAACTTGTGTAACCACTAGCTGCATATTTTTAGTAACCAAAGAAAGTAAGTACCTATCAATCCAAAACAATATTCATGGTTTTAAATACAATTTATTACCTGAGATTGACTTTTGGATCTTATGCAAGTAATTATGCTTGCTGTGAAGTGCTTTGATTTTGAAATTGATTTTAATTGATTGTAACCTTCAAATATGCAAGTTCGTTGGGGAAAGGTAGATTTATATTTATTTATGCATTTACAACTTGAGTTAGAATACCTCAGATCTGCCTTTACTGTTAGATTGTTGTGATTGCTGGATATTATTCACTCCATTTACAGGTTGTTCTCCTTGCAACTCCACTGCCACACTTGATTCCCCTATAAAATCAATTAAACAATATATGTCATTGCTCAATTTATAACCTCAATTCTAAAAAGATATACCTTAAACAAACAATGTATTAATGAGAAATATAACTCATTGCCTAAGTAAGATGAGGTTGTTCTGGCTGTATATCCATGCCTAGATTAATTGTCCTTCTTTTCATGATTGGACACTCCTTTTTATTGTATCCTTTGTTAAAACACACACTGTATGTCATTGTCCTACCATTTATGGAAAGCTTATGCCCACTTGCACCAACCTCTCTCATCTCCTTTCTCCTATTCCTTGCTTTTCTTCCAATTCTCTTTTTAAAAAAGTGGACATTGAGAGGGCTCATTCCTTGTCTTTTCCCAAAATTTTGCAGAATTCATTGGATACATCATTTAGGAATATGCTTGCAAGTATTTTGGTTTAGTATAATACTCATGAACATAATCTAAAGGATCTTTCTCTACTTCAAGTATTACACAAATGGCATGACAATGAGAAATACCATTTAATTCCCACTTCCTACAAGGACATATTCTATGCTTCAAATCTATAGTGTAATTATCTCTCTTTTGAGAAACTTCAAATCCTGTGTCACCATTCCAAATCACTTGATATTCACCACTCTCTTTATAACTCTCATGAACTTTCTTCCTAATCCTATTTCCAAAATTTCCTCACCATTTATTTGCCAACTCTTTATTTGTATGCAACCTAATCATAACCAATTTCCTAATGTCTTCTAACATAGAAATTACATTTTTTTTTCCTAGCCTTTATAATTTTCCCGTTGAATGCCTCAATCAAATTATTATCTACAATATCACATTTTACCTTAGTGTTGAAATAGGCTCTGCACCGATGCCTATGGTGGGTATACAATATATCTTCAAAGCCTTTTGGAGATACCCTCTTCAGCTCATTCATGTTTGCTTCAAAATCTGACATGTTTGTTGATTTTGCACACATCCAGAATTGTTTTTGTAACTTCTCACTCCTCCTATGTTACTTTTGCATATAGGTACCTCGTACAACACCTATGTTTAGCTTTGGGCAATATATCATGCATTGCATCCAATAATCCCTAGACATAGCAAAAAAAAAAAAAAAATGATAAGCATTCATTATTTCATTCCTAATGTAAATATCAAGCAATATAAATACAAAGCAATCCAAATTAAATAATAAGATAAATCAAAACAATAACCTTTTGCTGGTTTGTAATGGTGGTCCAGCCATTGCCATGTTGAAGACTTAAGTCCTTCTGTAATTGCTCAATAAACCACATCCAAGTAGCATGCTTCTATTGCTGAACCAAACCCCATGCCAAAGGGAACATTTGATTGTTCTCATCCCTCTCCATAGCTACTAGTAACTCACCCTGTATTGCCCCTTTCAAAAAATAACCATCTAATCCTATAACCCTTCTACAATCATCAAGAAGACCTTATTTTAAACATTGAAATGAGATATATAACTTATCAAATACTAGGGGATCCTCTTTAATTGGCCTAATTACCTTCATTTTTGCTATTCTTCCTCAGTTACTCCTCTTTATTTCACCCAAATAATCCTAAAGTATACCAAACTCGGCCTTCAATTGACCTTGCAGTTTAGCTACTACCTTCTCCTTCGTGCCCCTTACTTTACACAAATTCGTTTCAAGGCTTAAATCTTTTTTAATTATCTCTATTAAATCTACCAACCTCATGTTAGTTATGCACTTATATTTATACAAATAATTATTAGCTAACCAAGAAGTGGTAATTCTTTTATTCTTGAATGTAATATGGTAATTATACTCCTCCATCAATGTCTTTACTATGAACCTCTTATTAACACTTTTCATATGATGCAGAGATCATCCAAGGAAACCTAATTTTTATACATTTTGCTCTCACCTCAGTCTTTATATTCCTAATTAGCGTAATTTCCCTCCTTTCTTGTATCCCATATATTGTTAATGCCTCTTTAAATTGTTTTGGGTCATTGAATCTTATGCCCAAACAAAAATTGATTTTCTCTACTCTAGGTTGAAAACTAGGGAATCTTGACTTCTTCTTATTAGCAAGGTCAGCTTCAGAGTCCTCAAAACTTACTGCAATATATGAATCATTAGATTCAAAGTAGTATAAAGCCTCATCTTTACTTAGTATGTTAGGTACATCCCTACTACTTCCTTCATTTCTATCTCCTTCAACCTCAATTAATTTTTTTTCTTATTCAATTTAAAATTTCTTACACAATTTCTAACATCCTAGAACTCTTCATCTAAATCTAACAGCCACCTACAATCTAAAATTTCTTCATCAAAATCCCTATTTTTATCCTTAGTAGCATATTTTTCATTAATTTCATCTTCTTGCTGTGCATTTCTATCCCTTATTATGTCATTTTGCTCTATAAATTCATTATCTATATATACCTCAACTTCTATTGGCTGACCTTCATCATCTACCAATCCCCTCACTAAAATATCTACTCAATAGCCTATGTCCAATAATACTACTGTATCTCTTTTAGATGTAGCAAATTTACAAGTTCTTTCAATTGCATGATCTACTTCTTCTAAAATCCCACCTACTGAAACTCCCAATCCTACCAATCCTGTTAATGTAACATCATTATCTTTGAATTGAGTGACAAGAACCTCATCTTCACTCAATTTTGCAATTAGGCTTGCAAAATCTTCTTGTGCCTTAGAATCCCTTCATATTTCTCTTGAATAATATTACTACTAATAACCTCAACCTCATACCTATCAGATCTACCCTTTGTTTGAATTGTTACCTCTTTAAGTGTTATAGATATCTCTTTATCTTTCTCACCACTAACCTCTTTATAATCTGCACCTACCCTAGAATTGCCATCCAACCCTTTATTGGATGCTGCAGCCACCCTTTTTGAGTTAACCAAATCCTCATTACTCGCATTTATACTGCTAGCCAAACCCTTACTCACTTCACTTTCTTCTGTGAAGTCTAATATACCCTTACCATCTCTGACACCATCTCTAAACATTTCCATTGGCTACCTCATACTATTTTTTTTTTAATTTATACTTTGTATACAACTCCACCACTCCATATATTTTAATGATTTTTACCGTATCTTTAAATGAAAGGTCAAATATCAACCTTAAACTTATTGACAAATTAGTCTTATTTGGTGGCATAAAGTGTAAAGATTGCAACTCTCTCACCCCTATTAACCCTTTACAAAAGTTAAAAGATCTTTAGAGGTCAAATGTTGATGATTTACCTCAACCTCAGTTCTAGTGCCCCCTACATACACCTTATTTTTTCCTTCAAATCACTAATAAAAATTCCATCACAATGCACACGCAACATATGCCTAGTTCACAAAAAAAAAAAAAAAAAAAAAAGAGTCATAAACCCAATGTAAGTCATATAAAATAAAGAACATACCCTATAAATTACTATATTTCCCTTAACCTCTGATCAATTAAATACAAATAATCAAAATTTTTAATCAATTATCACATATATCATTTTCTATTCTCGAATATAAAAAAAGGATACACAGAAAAAGCCAAATGCATTAGATATAATAAAGTACCTTGTCATTTTTGAAGACTACAGTAGAGATTCAATTCCTTTTTTTACCCTAACACTAGTCAATTTCTTCATAGTATAAGAATCAAGATCAAAATCCCTAAATTTTTGATTTCCCAAATCCCTAATATGTTGATTTGTGGCTAATTAATTTTCTACCGTTGCAGTCATGTTCCTTTTGAGTGGGTAGGGTAAAGGAAAGGGTATTATACCTTTTCGCTTTCACATTTTAAGTATTTTCCAAGTTCTAAAAAAAAAAAAAAAATTAAATTCCATGTCAGCAGCCTCTATCGAGAATTACACTGTATTGAAAATTTTTTATAGGTTTAAACACCAAATTGAAGCTTTTACAAGTTCACGCATCCAATTGACAAAATTTTTTTAAGTACAAACATAAAAATGTCATTTTACCAATGATGTGGTGAACATAGGAAATCACCTCGCTCAATGCCTAGGATTTTGATATCATTTTAGGCTTCAGTTTGAACGGATGAAAGGATTTAAATAAAATTTTGGGAGTTGGAGTAACAAATATTGTGAATTATATCTCTTAACCTTGGATGTTTTCTATAAAATTTGTAATTGATTTGTGTTATGTTTGCTTTTTTACTTAGTGACTACCTATAATATTTTATTGGTGTGTGCTGTTTGGATCTATAGTTGGACTAGAAAAATTTTAGTTGTCACTTAATGATGGTTAACTTTAGTTGACACTATGGTGGTGGGAGGTGACAGTCACTTATTAGTGATAATCTTTAGTAAATTAATATGAGATGATAATCCTTGCAGCCACTCTATAATAGCATCAAGTTCAAGCTTTACTACCTAAACCCAAGTAAACTTGCACATTGGCAAGTTTGGATTGATACAATGCGAACCATGAGATTCACCATTTTTTAAACTAGCTTTTCTAATTCTAGTTTATGTAAAAAACTTGGACTTGAATTGTTGTCTGTATTAGTGGTGGCCTACTAATACTATACTTTTAAGTTGATCATATGAGGTGTGATCATTTCAATGGTGCACCCACAATCATACTGAGTCACAAACACTGATAGCCCTTAAATTCTTAATTATCCCTTTTTAATATTATTTTTAATATGTTAAAAAATGTACACTAGCACTGATATATTGTGCAGAAATTATTCCATTAAATTAGGCCAAACCTATTTTGAAGCCATTTAGGGATGTTAAAGAAACCTAGCAGTTCTAAAGCAGGAAGCACTTTTTCCCAGAACTTTAATAGTTTTGTGTAGTTTTATTTCATTGTACATACTTGGTTCTATTGATTACTCTTATTTTATTGTTAGGCCTTAGATTTTTTTTTTTAACTTTCTTTTCTTTTCTTTTCTTCTTTTAAAAGGCCTATTTGTTTGCTAGTTACAGGTTCACTCTATCATCTTTTTGTTCGCACATTGCACTTTCAAACTTATTTTTTATATTATGGTAACTGAATGAACTTACCTCTTTTCATTGACTAATTTTAGTTAAATTATGCTGTTATAATTTAGAAATTTATTATGTATACATATATATGTAGGAAGGCAAACCTGCATTCCAAGTTATTAGCTTGTTGCTTAGAGATGATCATGGATTTAGGAATGATATAGGGATCATTGATGCCATTCTTATACTAATACATCATGGTCATCAAGTGTCATAGGCTGTATCTCTCATCTTTATCAAAATGAAGAAGACAATAAGGACAACTATCTATCTTATAAGTATGCTAAAGGGATCTCTAAAACATTCATCCTCATACCATTCCCAATCCCTCATGAAGGAGCAATTTACCATGTATTTCCAAGGTTAGGTACGAGCTTTTCCAAATTTATCAACCACTATAATGATTTGGAGGATTTGATCAGCATAACATCAAAAAAGGCTAGGTTGTAGCTTTATAGTTCCAAGATGTGAGACTTGAATACTTTAATCAAAGAACTTTTTATATAAGTTGAGTTATACAAATTCTTTATTCTGACAACATTTGCTTTTTTCATTCATTGAATGTTGACATATTCATTAATTACATAGGAAAAAGCACAAACATTTGATGCATTGAGGATTCAAAGGAATTCTCATTCACAAGTACTTCAAGGTTTGTCTATCACCATTGCTGAAAATGAGACAAAATTGTATGTGAAAATTTTCAACTTCATTGGGGATAAAGACACAAATTATTGCATGTGTTTATATGTTGTTTTACTATTGAAAAAAAAGTTATAATTAGGGGTGGGTTATTGCTTTTGAATTATTGCAACTGTATGTCTTATATTAGATATGGTGCTCTGGCATGACATTATGGCTTTAAAGAAATGAATTTCATTATTGTGCCTCTATCTGACAGGATCAAGAATAATGAATTCTTTTAATTACATCTACACTACCCTCACTTTTAAGGTGCTTGTGTCGGTTGAAGAGTTAAGGTGTCGTAATCCACTTTTTAAGCAGTGATAGTTCTAGGGCATAGGAAAAAATAAGGTCATGTAAACTCGTAGAACTCCATTTAACTTATTATTCTTTACCATTTACCATGTTGAACCTTATCACAAGATCGGAACCCAATTTCTTTTCCTCATTGCCAGTTATTATTTTGTAATTTTTCATATTACCAAATGCTCATTAATACCATTTTCATATTCATCTCGTTTCATTTCTCATTTTATATGTCATGTCATCATCCATATGTTCATTACTTAATACACTAACATAATGATAATTACAACACAATTTATAGTACATATAAATCTGATAACATATTAATACTAAATCTTCAGTAATTATGAAGCTCTAGATTAATGGTCTTTAGAGTCATATAACTAAAATTCATAACACTCAAAATTAGTAGAGCAATTTCCATGCGGAAGAACAGGGCTTGGAATTTACCTTGCTCACTCGTCAACTTGACCTGAAAAAAATTAAACAACTAAGGAATGAGACAAAGCTCAATGAGTACGTAATAATATAATATAAGGTGAGTATATGGGTCATTATCAAGATAGGCTCATTGTGACAGTGGAGCGATGTTAATCAAAATTGTTATATGTGCTTCCCATATATAAATAAAAGAGTGACGACCTAAGCTTTGCTCACTAACACATATCATATTACACAAGATTGATCAGGTCTTATAGCTAGGCCTTCCCCCTAGCAGAGGTTAGGTACTCTTGCTTACCAGTAGGCTTATACCAAGTGTACAAGGTCTGATGTATTACTGATGTGCAGAAATACACACTAACAAACTACAAGTGCACAGGTCATTATAAAGTAATAAAGTAGTGAGTATGAGTATCGTCTCCATGAGAATAGTATATAAGTTCTAGCGCAAACTTCAACTATTGTCTAGTGAATAATCAAGATGAAGATTAATTAAACTAAGCTAAATTAACTAAGCTAACCTAAGAAAGCAAGTAAATGATATTGATGGAAATAATCTAGGCAAAGCAAATCTAAATATAAATCCCCTTAATTGCTTATGCATATCAAACAATGGATTGAATTAGACTCTCACTAAATTAGATAAAAACCTTTCTTAAGTAATTAAATCCCTAACTTCCTAAGTATTATAGGGGAATCTCTTCTCAACCTATAATCAAATAGGAGTAGTATTAAGTTCAAGAGATTAACACCCAAAGAAGTTTTGTAGGTCTATCTCTAGCACCCTAATCAATTCTCTATTCCCATGAGTGTTCTATCTGTATCAAGGTATCTCTACTCATCCAATATAGAAACAATATCCAAGCAACAAGCTAGCAATTGCTAATTGGAATAATAAGATTTATCATGAAAATAAAACAACCAAAGATGAATTGATTAAAGTTTAAATCCTTTAATCTATACAATCAAAACTAGGGTTTATTACAAATAGAATTGGCTCATATTAAAATTGAAGAACAAAGATGCAGAAAATAAAAGAGGGAGAAATCTCAAACAAATCTTGAAGATGTTCTTTAAAATCTTCTCTTCAATCTTCCACATCCACTTAGATCTTAGTCTTTGAATTGATTAAGCCCTCAATATCTCTAGCCTTTAAGCCTTTCCCATCACTCTAGGGCTTAGCCAACTCTCTTAAATCTCTATTTTTGCTCTATGGTGGTTCTCTCCTAAAATTCTATCTGATATGATTTATATTGCTGAATTTTAACCTCACACCACTGGAGCCACAACTGGGATTCTAATGGTGTCTACGACGCTAAGGGCCCATGGGTGAAATCTCAGTGGTGGCTCTACCCATGTGAGGTTACTGGATGTATTTCTAATTTTGCTCTTATCAGACGGGTGGAATCCTAGGTGGGATTTTAGTGGTGCCTATCCACACAGGTGAAATCTCAGTGGTGCCTCCACCCATGTCTGCCCACCTTCTTCCAAAAGTTAGCATTTTAACTTGGATCTTTCACCATTCTAAGTCACAATTGGTTCATGGCATCATTTGGCACTGGATTAATTAAAAGAACTCTAGAAAAGCACTAAACAAACAAATGAAACTCAATTTAAGGATAAAATATTATTAAAAACAAGGGGTAAAGTGTAGTCAATTAATTGCTTATCAAATTCCCCTACACTTGAGTATTTGCTGGTCCTCAAGCAAATTAAATCATAACAATAGTAAGAAATAAAACCTACCCTCTCTAGTCAAAGAAATTCAAAAAGATTTACAATAACTTGAAATCAGCAAGGCTCAAACATGGTAGCCAAATCAAGAAATCTCTAAAACAAATCTTAAAAATCTGAAACCTAAATTCTAAAGTTACAAGTTTGAGCAAATAATTCCACAGAAACAAAAGTTCATGCTAAGTAGATTTATAAGGATTTTTCCCATAGGTGCTTGACTACTCACTTGACTTTTCATTGATTATGCATTTCAATTCATATTTTCTTTTTAATTAACTAAGGAGCCTGACTTGTTTGAATTGTCATTTTAGCCTTTTTACATGAATGCGAACACTTGTGGTGCCGGCCTCCAGTTACTCAACTAGAATCACACATTCAAATGGCCACTAGCACTATTCATATTCTCAATCCCTTGTGTTTAAAGAGTCGAGAATAGCGGAATATGTAAACATTTTCAAAGCTCCTTTGCATAATCTTTTTTTTTTATATACTTATGTTTTTTTTAAGAAAAACAGTCAAGCTACCTAAGGTATTAAGCATTTCTACTAAACTAAAACAAAGTAACAGTGGAATAAAATAGGCTCAAAAAGTGTAACTAAAGATTCAAATTTCAGGCAAAAAGATTTGCAAAAATTTAATTTCCTAATCATGACCACCACATTCAATCCACACTGCAACAAGTCATTGTCATAGCAAAATTAGACCAATTTATCACTAGAGAGAGTTAATTTCAAATCAAACTATTGCCATAACTCAATTCACTTAAATGCAAGATTTATAAAAGATAGGGCATAATAAAATACATCTCGCCCATACTTAAGTAACACATTGTCCCCAATGTGTTATAAACAAGGGAAATGAAAAAGTAAAAGAGAGAATTAACTGCCCTGAATGATGTACCGCATGAATCATGTGCGATGTTCTTTCTAGGGAGAGTTTGCCATGATCATTGTTTCTGCACATAGAAATATTGAACTACAACCAAGATAAGATCCATTCAATTTAAAACAAAAATAAAAACAAAATAAAATAGAAAGGAAATAAAAAGAAAAGAGAAATAATAAACATAAAAACAAAAACCATCAATGAGTTGCCTCCCATTCAACACTTCTTTAATGTCGTATTAGCTGGACATTATTGTTATTCATCTTCCACCAATAGTTCGAAGGTTTCTTTGTGTTGTCTACTAATTCAAGATAAAGAAGAGTATGCAAAGGTTGTGGCCTTTGCAAAGCCTTCTTTCAGCAATAAAAAATATTTTTGGTTCTCCATTTCGTGCAAACTGAAGCTTGTCGGGTTTAGAACCATCGTTGAACAGTCTTACCCATAAACTAAATGTAGGGATTTCAACTTTGGCACTAAAGAAAGCATGTACGTTGATATGATGCAAATTGGTATAACTAACCTAATGAAATAATAATTTATTTTGTGTATGCATGCTTTCATTTCATTATAAATTGGTGCATTTAAACTTTGTTTTTAAGTTTTGAAATGTTTCTTAGCAAATATCAAGTTTAAAGAGTGAAATGCTTGAAGAAGGAGGCTTTTTGCAAGGCTAAGACAAAGAGACAGATTGTGCTGACTCGTGACTCATTGTGCCGACTCGTGATAGTAGCTTAGTGTGCTGACTTGTGCCCACCTGTGCTGAGTAGTTACAGCAACCTTTCATGACATCCCTTCACAAACACTCCTTTTTGTAAAAGGCATCACTTGGGACACCTTGAGACTTATAAATACATATTTTTGGCCTCACTTGAGGGAATGTTAAGTTAGTATTTTTTTTAGCTTTTAATTACAAATACTTAGTGTAAATTCAAGTGATATAATTAGTTTAAGATTGAAGAAATTTTCAAGAGGTTCAAGGCAGCATTCAAGGGCTACTTTCTACAAAGTAATTTTCTAAAGAAGGAGTGAAGAAAACATCATCAAGTTTCCTTTCCTTTGTCTTTTTAACTTGTTCCTTGATGTTCTACTTGTCTTCTTGTCACTACTTTGTCATTAACACTATGGAATTACACTAAGTTTAAGTTATTTGAATTGCAATGAAGTTTTGATTTTAATTACTTTATTTTCTATATGCATTGAAAGATTTAATTTCAATTGAGTGCTTAATTATGTTGTGTATGCTTGATCACCATATATAACTTGTAATCAATTTATTCACAATGAGAGTTGGGATAACTTAGTGGAAAAGCAATTGAAGCTACTTAGGGGTTAGGATAGTACTTGGAGACAAGCAATCCACTTTAAAAGGATAAAAGAAAATGGCATTAATTTAATGGTTTTATTCTATCTCTATAATGACAAGCGAATGCTTATAGACTCTAGATCAAAATACTTTTAATTGACAATGAGAATTGCTTTTAAAAACTTTAGGTTATGTTCTCAATCTTTGCATGCATGTAACTCTTATAACTAAAATCAATCCGGATTTGTAATTCTAATAACTAACATTCTTTTTTCATAATTTAGGATAATAATAATAGAATTTTGTTTAGATATAAATCCCTTTTTAATATTGTGTGCCTATCAATCTTAGTATCTATTTGGTTAATATAAGATTCCTCAAATTCCCTAAGTTTGACACCCTACTTACTTAATATTTAATCCTGAGGATTAGGGTTACAATTTGACCCATATCAAATTTTGGCACTATTGCCGGGGAATTTGATTTGAATTTTTATTAATTAGAATAGTGAAAAGTTGTTTTAGGCTTTTTTTTTTTTTTTTCTGATTTTGATTTCATTTTGATTTTGTTTCTTTCTTGTTTAGTTAAATATGAGATGTATTAGAAGTTCTAATTATCTTTTGCCAATTGATCCTGAAATTGGATGAAATTTGCATACTTTACATAGGAATCAAAGACAAAGAGAAGAAGATCAACGCCACCTTGGCGAAATGGCTGGAGAAAGACGAACGTTAGGCCATTTTGCTATGCTCGACATCACAAACAGTTTAGGAGGGATTATGGATCCTTCCATTGCAAACAACAACTTTGAAATTAAGCCAAGCATCATTCAAATGGTGCAAAACAATCAGTTTGGTGGTTTGCAAGGGGAGGATCCATATGCTCACATCTTGACATTCTTGAATGTATGTGCAACTTTCAAAATTAATGGAGTATCAGATGAAGCAGTCCGATTGAGGCTTTTCCCTTTCTCAGTTAAGGAGAAGGCTTAGTTATGGTTGGCTAGTCTACCAAGTGAATCAATCACCATTTGGGATCAATTGAAGCGGGCATTCCTTCAAAAGTACTTCCCACCACACAAGACTATAAAATTCCGCAATGTGATCACCACTTTCAAGTAGAATGCAAATGGGACAATCTATACATCTTGGGAGAAGTTTAAGGAACTTCAAAGGCAATGCCCACATCATGGATTGCTTGAATGGATGATTCCTCAAATTTTCTATAATGGGTTAACAAATGAAAATAGGAACATTGTCAATGCGGCATCTGGTGGAAAATGGATGGACAACATAGCAAGAGAGGCTATCACTTTACTTGAAGAACTTGCATCCCAAGGATATATGGGAGATGAGACAACTATGGCAAAAGCAAGGGGCATTTTGGAACTCAACACCATTAACCTGCTAATAGCAAAGGTAGATGCACTCACCAAAATGGTAAGTAAAACTCAAATTAATTCTATTGAAAATACTGATGTTGTTTGTGAATTATGTGGAGGTCCCCATCTTATTCCCAATGTAGTCCTGGTTCCAATGAGGAAGTAAATTATGTGCAAGGGGGATATAACCAAAGAATGGGTATGAACTTAAACACTTATAACCTCAATGGAAGAACCACCCTGGTTTTCATGGTCTAACCCATCCTCCCAATTAAACCCAACCACGAACCAAAATTTCAAACCACACAACCCATCAGGATTTCCTATGAAGCAACCTTATATCCATACCCTACCCAAATCTAACCTTGAAACCCTTATGGAGTAATTTATTGGAACACAAATTTCCATCAATAAACAAAGTGAGGAGTAATTTAAGCAAATTAATTCCAAAATTGATCAACTTGCTACTCACAATTGGATTTTTCAAACCCAAATTGCCCAACAAGCCTGTTCTTCTAACTCTAAACTAGTAGGCAAGCTACCTAGTCAACCAGAATTTATACAAAGAGAAACTTGCCAAGCAATTACCCTTAGAAGTGGAAAAATGGTTGAAAACACTGATAATAAGGGTAATGATATCATAATAGATGATGAAGAAGAAAGGTTAGAGGTTGACAAAAGAGAGGGAGTTAATGATAACTTGGGTAGTAATAAAAAGGAAAATGTCATACCACCCAAAGTTAATGAACCTAAGGTGGACCTTAAAACCTTACCTTTCCCTTAAAAATTCATAAGGAGGAACCTAGATAAACAATTTAGCAAATTCCTTAAGTATCTTAAAGATATTACCATTACCATTCCATTTGTGGATGCTATAAAGGATATGCCAGCATGGGGAAAATTTTTAAAGGATATAGTCACCTATAAAAGTAAATTAGAAGACTATGGTTTAGTTTCTTTGGTTGAAGAATCTAAAGCCATGTATTCTAAGTCCCCACCTAAGCAAAAAGATCCGAGATGCTTCACCATCCCTTATATGATTGGAGGTAAGTATTTTGATAAGGCTCTTTGTGATATTGGTGCTAGCATTAGCATAATGCCTTATTCTATCTATTTGAGACTTGATTTGGGTGAACTTAAGCCCATTAACATGTGCCTTTTAATGGCAAACAAAACTGTTACTTATCCATTTGGCATTCTTGAGAATGTGCCAACGAAAGTGGGTCAATTTATTATTCTTGCTGATTTTGTTGTACTAGATATGCAGGAAGATCTTAAGATCCCAATCTTGTTTGGAAGACCATTCTTAGTAACGGTAGGCGCTATTATCGACATGAAGAAAGGTAAGATTACTTTTAAGGTAAATAATGAATTTATGGAATTTGATGTTCTTAAGATGATGAAATCTTCACCTATAAAAGGAGTTAGTAGAATTGACTCTACAGACTTGATTGATGAATGTACAAATGAAGTCAAATATGAATGCATGAGTCAAGACCCTATTCCCCCTTACCAAGTCCAAGAAGATGTAAATCTTTTAGAGACTACTTCACATCATCACTCCTTTCGACCTTCTAGATTTGAACCTCTAGAGAGAAATGATGACCCAAACCCTTCTTCAAATGAAGAAGTAAGTTTTGAACTCAAGCCTTTGCCATCAAATTTAAAATATGCATTCCTTAATTCTAAGTCAAAATTTCCTTTTATTGTGAATTCATCTTTGTCTTTAGAGAATGTTAATCTTTTACGTAAAATGTTGCTTAGACATAAGGATGCCATTGGTTATTCTTTGAGTGACCTAAAGGGTATTGGCCCAAATATTTGCATGCATAGGATAAATTTAGAAGACAATGCTAAGCCTTCCATTGAAGGTCAAAGGAGACTTAATCCAACCCTATAGGAAGTGGTCAGAAAAGAAGTCACTAAATTGCTTGATAATGGAATTATATACTCCATTAGTGATGGTAAATGGGTATGTCCGGTTCAGGTTGTCCCTAAAAAGGGCAGCTTGATCGTTATTAAAAATGAATCAAATGATTTAATACCCACCAGAATTATCACAGGATGGCGTATGTGCATTGACTATAGGAGGTTGAACAAAGCAACCAAGAAAGACCATTTCCCGTTACCATTCATTGACCAAGTTTTGGAAAAATTAGCAAATTTTTCTTATTTTTGCTATCTAGATGGTCTTACTGGTTTTTATCAAATCCCAATATATCCTGAAGACCAAGTAAAAACTACTTTCATATGTCGTTATGGTACATTTGCATTTAGACGTATGCCATTTGGTTTGTGCAATGCGCCTGCAATGTTCTAAAGGTGTATGTTTTCTATTTTTAGTGATTTGATAGATGATTGTGTTGAGGTTTTTATGGATGATTTTAGTGTATATGGAACTAACTTTGAAAATTTTCTAGAAAATCTCTCAAAAGTTCTTAATAGATGCAAAGAGCATGGACTAGTACTCAACTGGGAGAAGTGTCATTTTATGGCACAAGAAGGAATAGTATTGGGGCATATGGTGTCGAGGAGAGGCATTGAAGTTAATAGAGCAAAAGTAGAGGTGATTACAAATCCGCCACCACCAAAGTGTGTCAAGGATATAAGAAGTTTTTTGGGACATGCTGGCTTCTACAGAAGGTTTATTAAGGACTTTTCTAAGATTGCCAAGCCATTATGTAAATTGCTTGCAAAGGAGGCCACTTTTGAGTTTGTAATGAAGCATTTGAAACATTAAAAAAGGCTCTTACATCAGCAGCAATTTTACAGCCACCTAATTGGGAGCAACCTTTTGAAATAATGTGTGATGCAAGTCACTTCGCGGTTGGGGTAGTTCTTGGGCAAAGGAAAGAAGGTAAGCCTTATGTGATCTACTATGCAAGTAAGTTAGTTGATGATGCTCAAATCAACTACACCACCATGGAAAAAGAACTACTTACTATTGTTTATGCATTTCACAAATTTAGAACATATTTAGTGGGACAAAAGGTAATTGTCTATTCCGACCATGCTGCCCTAAAATATCTCTTAAGTAAAAAGGATGCAAAACCAATGCTCTTACGGTGGATTCTAATGCTCCAAGAATTTGATTGGCAAGTGAGGGATAAGAAAGGAAGTGAAAACCTTATAGCAGACCATCTATCTAGGCTTGATTAAGAAGGATTGAAGAAACACGATGATGGGGTACCAATAGATGAAACTTTCCATAGTGAGCATTTGTTTAGTGTTGTATCAAAAGAACTTCCATAGTTTGCTGATATAGCCAACTTTTTAGTAAGTGGTGTTCTTCCCTATGGTATGGATTATAGACAAAGGAAGAAATTCTTGCATGACAGTAAGTTCTATCATTGGGAAGAACCTTTGCTTTATAAAAGATGTGCAGATGGGTTAATAAGAAGATGTATTCCTCAAGATGAAATCCAAAATGTATTGAGGCATTATCATTCATTGAATGTGGGCGGACATTATGGGACATCAAAAACAGCCTCCAAGGTACTTTAATGTGGTTTTTGCTGGCCTACACTATTTAAAGATGCTGGAGATTTTGTGCTTACATGTGATAAATGCCAATGGATGGGTAACATCTTTAGAAGGAATAAGATGCCTCTAAATGGTATTCTTGAAGTAGAACTCTTTGATGTTTGGGGTATGGACTTTATGGGTCCTTTCCCTAGTTCTCTTAGCTACAAGTATATTTTGGTAATGGTGGATTATGTATCCAAATGGGTTGTGGCAGTACCTACCATTACCAATGATGCCAAGGTGGTTAAGAAAATGCTTAAAAAGGTAATCTTTCCAATGTTTGGTACTCAAAGGACATTAATTAGTGATGGGGGTTCCCATTTTTGCAATCAAGTTATAGAAAGTCTCCTAAAGAAGTATGGAGTTACCCATAAAGTCGCCACTCTATACCACCCACAAACAAGTGGGCAAGTCAAGGTAAGCAATCGAGAGATCAAATGGGTTTTGGAAAAGACAGTTTCTTCTTATAGGAAAGATTGGGCATTGAAGTTGGATGACGCCCTATAGGCATATAGGATAGCCTTTAAGACCCCAATCGGCTTTACACCATATCAGTTAATTTATGGTTAGTCTTGCCACTTGCTTGTAGAACTTGAACATAAGGTCTATTGGGCAACAAGGGCATTGAATTTTGACATGAAGAAGGCAAGAAAGAAAAGGCTGCTGCAACTTAATGAATTGGAGGAATTGAGGTTGAATGCATATGAGAATGCAAGGTTGTATAAGGATCGTACGAAGCTATGGCATGACAAGAACATTGTTAATAGAGACTTTCATGAAGGTGAACTAGTCTACTTTACAATTCAAGATTAAGGTTATTTCCAGGCAAATTAAAATCAAGATGGTTTGGTCCTTTTAAAATTGTCAAAGTTCATCCTTTTAGAACCATCGAATTATCAATGATAAGGGAGAAATCTTCAAGGTTAATGGCCATCATCTCAAGCCATATTTGATTGGTGATGTATTTGAACAAAGGAGTTCAATTCCCCTATCTACACCTTAATTTGGAAAAGGTTAAGTCAAGCTATAGACCATTAAATGTAGCAAGGTATTGTTTACATATTCTTAATATTTATCTTTGGTATTTTTCTTTTCTTTTCTTTTAATTTGCATTTCTTTTGGATTTTTTTTCGCCTCATTATAGTTTTTGTAGTATTTTCTTTCTTATATTATAATATTTTATAATTTAATTTAAATCTTCTATAATACATTTTTATTAATACACATAAAAAAAACACAAAATTGGGTTGTGCTGAGTTGGCACCAATGGTGCCGAGTCGCGACAAATCCAGGAGGTGCCGACTCGTCCCAATGGTGCCGAGTCATGCTCTCTCTTCCCTCCACCAATTTTTCTATTTTTATTTATTTATTTCTTTTTCTTTTATTTATTTTTAAACCCTAACCCTAGTTTTTAATTAATATTTCTTTTACTTCATATTTTATTTTCCTTTCCCTTTCTTATATCTTTCACATGATTCTACTTTTCAATTCATAATTTTAATTTCCAAAACCTAAAAAGTTACATCCTTTCCTAATATATGTCATGTCTTTTCATCTCTTACACCTTTTTCTCTTCTAATACCCCACACGTTACCTTCTTTTCTTTTAAACACCCAACATTTCATTTTCTTTTAACGCCCAACTCTCCCTATTATCTTCTTCTTTCCTTTCTTCTTTCCTTTCTAGTCATCCATGAAATTTTCTTTTCCCATTCAAACCGAATACATTCTCTACTATGGGTAAATCCAAAGCTTCTACTTCTTCAAGACAACATAATGAAGAGCAAGAGGAGGAAAATCTGGCCACCATTTACAAAGCTAAGTTCCCTATCCTTTCCCATAAAGAAGGTGATAGATTTATAATCCTTAAGATTAGGGGCATCAATGGTTGTAAGTATATTACTTCATCTCTCCTTAATGATATAGATATGTATGACTCTTTGAATCAATTATTGACTAATTGTGGGCTTAAGAAATTAGTTTCTATGCAAGCACATACTTATGTTGAGTTACTTATAGAATTCTATACATCTTTAGAAGTGAACCTAAATGATTCTCATATACTTGAATTTCAATTGTTAGGGAAGAAACACCAACTTACATATTCTTTTATGCACAAGGTTTTTGGATTTAAGAAAGACGGTATGTGTGATCCTCCAAAGTCTTTTAGTGTGAATGAATTTTGGACCTTTTTGACTGACTTGCAGTCCTCTTTTCAACCAAAGAAAGGTAAGGTAATGTTTACTAAAGATTTAAAATTCTGGTTACTGCACAAAATTCTTGCTTGTGTTGTTTTCCATAAGTCTAAATTTAATAGGGTTTCTACACAAGAATTGTTTCTAATGTGGTCTATTCATACTAAAAAGCAAGTGTGTTGGACTTATTGGATTTTTAATCAACTTTAACTTGTGTAGCCCGTAAAGATGCTCCACTCACTCATGGTCATGTTGTTACAATCATTGCTAAATCTCTCGATATTAACCTTGATGATTTTCACCATATTGTTAAATGTTCTTATTTTACTAATCAAGCTTTTATAAGAGGTGAAGTAGTGGATGCTTCTTTTAACCTGATTCCGGCAAGATCTCGATAATATTGGAGAGGGTTGGCACAAGATGAAACAAACCAATTAGATGAAGAAAATGTTGGGGAGGAACAATATAGTGAAGAAGAAACTCACCATGAGGAGCAACCTGCTCACAATCTTCCTCCATCCTTGAATGAGCCAAGTGGTGCAAGTGGCTCATCAAATAGGGAGACACAACTTTTAGAGCAACTTTTGGAGAATCAACGGATAATGCAACACCAATTGAATGATATGGAGACTTGGAATTGCCAAATTGATCACCGCCAATATAAGATGGAGTATAAGATGAAACAATTCTTTGACCAATCTGGCTATAACATCCAGTCTCCTCCATCTCCATCTGTAGATTGAGGGAGTGCTTCTTTCCTTTCCTTTATATTTAGGATTCACATTGAGGGCAATGTGAAGTTTAAGTATGGGGGAGGGATAGAATTAGGATTTTGTTTTTATTGTTTTGCATCCAATGTTTGTTTGTTTTGTATGTTTTTGCATGTTTGTATTGTTAGTCTAGTTTATACCATATGTTTTTGCATGTTTGTCTTGTTAGTCTAGTTTTTACCATTTGCATCAAAGTTCCAAAATTTTAAAACTTTAATGCTCATTACTTAGTTTCTCTATATTTTACTCATTTATATCTTGATCAAGTTTTCTTTTAAGTTTTAGAGTTACTCTATTTTAAATTTTTTTTTTGATGATTGATTTTGAAATTGCCCAATTGGTAAAATCTTTAAGTCTTTTGTAGCATTTGTCATGTTTTTATCTTTTTATCTCAATCTTATTACTTCTAAGGTTTCTAATTGCCTAGTCAACTTTCTAGTTATACTTAAATGTCAAAATTGAGATAAGTTAGGTCTTTGAATTCTATTGGGTTAAATTGCCTAAAGGAAACTTTAGCCATAATACGAGTGATGCATTTAGTCAATAATGGGTGAGGACACTAAAAGAAATATAATTATATATGGAAAAAAAAAGAAGAGAAAAGAGAAGAGAACTCTCTGCTTAAATACTATGCATATTAAGTAAGTTGTGTGCGGATGAGTTTGCTCCTTAGTCGCATTCAATTCGAAAGATATGTATGGTGTCACTAGTGAATAAGTATGTTGAGTAAGTTGTGTGTGGATGAGTTTGCTCCTTAGTTGCATTCAATTTGAAAGATGTACATGATTTCACCAGTATAAAATAATAATAATAAGAATAGCAAAATATGTGTCTAAAAATGCCATGAGATTAGTTGCATTTGTGCGTGTGCTTACTTATGTCCCAAGGGTTGTTTGAATCTATAGAATTCTTAACTTAATGCATGGATGTTTTGACTAAGAAAAGCATGATTAGGACCTTGACTAGATAATTAATAACTTTGTTCTTGATAGGAATGAGATAAATAAACAAACTCAACGCTTATACTATAAGACTTGTCACCCTTTACCATTGTTGGGCATTAAAAATTATTTCATCAACACATTAGCTCTATACTCCTTGAACAACTTAATGATTAAATTAGTCAAGATTGCTACATTTTGTTTTAAAGAAACTAAGTACTTTCTTTATTTTTCTTTTCCTTTTATTCTTGCTTGAGGGTAAGAAAGGTTTAAGTATGGGGGAATTTGATATGATGCAAATTAGTATAACTAAACTAATGAAATAATAATTTATTTTGTGTATGCATGCATTCATTTCATTATAAATTGGTGCATTTAAACTTTATTTTTAAGTTTTGAAATGTTTCTTAGCAAATATCAAGTTTAAAGAGTGAAATGCTTGAAGAAGGAGGCTTTTTGCAAGTCTAAGACAAAGAGACAGATTGTGCCGACTTATGACTCACTGTGCCGACTTGTGACAATAGCTTAGTGTGTCGACTCGTGCCCACTTGTGTTGAGTAGTTACAGTACCCTTTCATGAAATCCCTTCACAAACACTCCTTTTTGTAAAAGGCATCACTTGGGACACCTTGAGGCTTATAAATACATGTGTTTGGCCTCACTTGAGGGAATGTTAAGTTAGTATTTTTTTTAGCTTTTATTACAAATACTTAGTGTAAATTCAAGCGATATAATTAGTCTAAGATTGAAGAAATTTTCAAGAGGTTCAAGGAAGCATTCAAGGGCTACTTTCTACAAAGTAATTTTCTTAAGGAGTGAAGAAAACATCATCAAGTTTCCTTTCCCTTGTCTTTTTAACTTGTTCCTTGATGTTCTACTTGTCGTCTTGTCACTACTTTGTCATTAACACTATGGAATTACACTAAGTTTAAGTTATTTGAATTGCAATGAAGTTTTGATTTTAATTACTTTATTTGCTATATGCATTGAAAGATTTAATTTCAATTGAGTACTTAATTATTTTGTGTATGCTTGATCACCATAGATAACTTGTAATCAATTTATTCACAATGAGAGTTGGGATAACTTGGTGGAAAAGAAATTGAAGTTACTTAGGGGTTAGGATAGTACTTGGAGACAAGCAATCCACTCTAAGGGGATAAAAGAAAATGGTATAAATTTAATAGTTTTGTTATATCTCTATAACGACATGAGAATGCTTATAGACTCTAGATCAAAATACTTTTAATTGACAATGAGAATTGCTTTTAAAAACTTTAGGTCATGTTCTCAATCTTTGCATGCATGTAACTCTTATAACTAAAATCAATCCGGATTTGTAATTCTAATAACTAACATTCTTTATTCATAATTTAGGATAATAATAATAGAATTTAGTTTAGATATAAATCCCTTTTTAATATTGTGTGCCTATCCATTTTAGCATCTATTTGGTTAATATAAGATTCCTCAAATTCCCTGAGTTCGACACCTTACTTACTCTATATTTAATCTTGAGGATTAGGGTTACAATTTGACCCACATCATACGTTGCCAATGGCAGCCACCTCCACCTCTTGCAATTCCAAGATGCTCCACCTAAATTCACTAACCTTTTGCTTTAACACCTCTACAAAACATATTTCCCTCTGTAAAGAAAATTTAGAGACTACAAGTACTAGCCACATACTTGATTCTCTAACAAATACACACTTAAAGAAAGGTGACAAAGGTGTAGGATCATATGTGGCTAGGTTTTCATTTGATGGAAATTAGGGTAAAGGAAGGGTGGGTATCGAGGTTATGAGTGGGTTTTTATGGGTTATGAGTGGGTTTTTATCATTCTCTTCAAAAAGTGGGAGGGCTAGAAAAATAAGGGAGGTGTGATTTTCAGCATGCATAGCTTCCCCATCCATGCTTTCCCATAACTCACTATCATTGGAAGAGAGTTCTTCAATACTGGATTCTACTCCATTCATGCCCAATTGCTGGAATTGGGGTTGCTCACTTAAGCAATCATCCTCATCAACTTCTTTGTGTAGCATTCCAAATTTGCCTCACTATTCTCGTCTTCTTCATTTTTATCATCACAAAACCAATTGATGGCAGTGGTCTTTCGTTGCTCTTTCGGAATGGCTTTGGTATCATTGGGTAGATTGCTTTCAAATCTCTCACTTAGCAATTCCAAAATCTGCCCAATGAAATTTTCTAAGTTGTGAAGAGAAGTCTATTGGTATTCCAGAGCTGTCTCGATGCCCTGAAATCTTTTCTTTGTAGCTCCCACTAAAGTCACAAACATCTTTTCTAACCTCTGCTCCTCTTGTGAATGTTCGTCATCCTCCAACGTAGTGTCCATTCCAAATTGAGTTAGGAAGCCAACTACTAATGCCTCATTTCTTTTGTCCAATTCTCCAATCCAATTCTCCATAGACTTTGTGAATCTTTCTAATGCAAGCTCAAGCAATGACTTCTTTGTTGGTGCTTCCCATCCATATTCCTCTGGGTAATCAGTGTGACAAATGTGTCCATGATTGTGATACTGATTTCCCTGGTATCCCCATTCTGTGTTCGGGTAAAAATTTCAGTCTTGATAGTTTCGATCAGCCATGGAGAAATTTTCTTTTTCTTTTTTTTTTTGGAAACACAAACTTAAAATAAAACAAAAATGTAAAATAGAAAAAACAAATAAAACAGTAAAAATAAAACAAATAAAATAAGGAAAGCAAAAACAAAAACAAATACAAAAATATGAAAATAAAGACTAGATCAATAATCTCTATTAATATTGCTAATATTATAAAACTCTCGCTGGCAATGGTGCCAAAAACTTGATATGCCAAAACTCACACGAACAAACTGCAAGTGTATAGGTCATTATCAAGTAATAAAGTAGTGAATATGAGTATCATCTCCACGAGGATAGCATATAAGTACTAGCGCAAACTTCAACTATTGTTTAGTGAATAATCAAGATGAAGATTAATTAAACTAAGCTAACTTAAAAAAGCAAGTAAATGATATTGATGGAAATAATCTAGGCAAAGCTAATCTAAATATAAATCCCCTAGTTGCTTATGCATATCAAATAATGGATTGAATTGGACTCTCACTAAATTAGATAAAAACCTTTCTTAAGTGATTAAATCCCTAACTTCCTAAGTATTATAGGGGAATCTCTTCTCAACCTATAATCAAATAAGAGCAGCATTAAGTTCAAGAGATTAACATCCAAAGAAGTCTTATAGGTCTATTTCTAGCACCCTAATCAACTCTCTATTCCCATGAGTGATCTATCTGTATCAGGGTATTTCTACTCGTCCAATATAGAAACAATATCCAATCAATAAGCTAGCAATTGCTAATTGGAATAATAAGATTTATCATGAAAATAAAACAACCAAAGATGAATTGATTAAAGTTTAAATCGTTCAATCTATACCATCAAAACTAGGGTTCATTAAAAATAGAACTAGTTCATATTAAAATTGAAGAACAAAGATGCATAAAATAAAAGAGGGAGAAATCTCAAACAGATCTTGAAGATGTTCTTTGAAATCTTCTCTTCAATCTTCCACATCCACTTGGATCTTGGTCTTTGAATCGATTAAGCCCTTAATATCTCTAGCCTTTAAGCCTTTCCCATCACTCTAGGGCTTAGCCAACCCTCTTAAATCTCTATTTTTGCTCTGTGGCAGCTCTCCCCTAAAATGTTGTCTGATCTAATTTATATTGCTAAATTTTAACCTCACACCACTGGAGCCACGGCTAGAATTCTAGTGGTGTCTACGATGCCAAGGGCCCACGGGTGACATCTTAGTGGTGGCTCCACCTATGTGAGGTTACTGGATGTATTTCTAATTTTGCTCTTATCACATAGGTGGAATCCTAGGTGGAATTTCAGTGGTGTCTATCCACATGGGTGAAATCTTAGTGGTGCCTCCACTCGTGTCTGCCGATCTTCTTCCAAAAGTTAGCATTTTGGCTTGGATCTTTCACCATTCTGAGTCACAATTGGTTCATGGCATCATTTGGCATTGGATTAACTAAAAGAACTCTAGAAAAGCACTAAATAAACAAATCAAACTCAATTTAAGGACAAAATATTATTAAAAACAAGGGGTAAAGTATAGTCAATTAAGTGCTTATCAATTACCTCGCATTAGAAGGGTATTTTTGCTTAACAATAGATATCAATAACAAGGTTCATATGTCATTCACAACAGGGGTTCAATAGAAAATATGCCAATACAAGAATAGTTATTATCAATGGTCAAATTATGAAATTAATGTGAAAAGGCTTGCAATGGCCAAATGCTATAAAGAAACATCATATCCTAATGGTTTAATATTCAATAGGCAATTTATGTTCAACAGGGAATTGGAGTATTTCAATGAAAATGGTTTGAACAATGATGGTTTATATATTATGGCACATGTCATATTTTATTATTAAGTACTCACATTGGATTCCTTTGCTCCTATTAACATTTAATCTTGGTGCTAATAATGCTCCTCGCACTCTTGGAAAATATCCTTGCCATTGTATTTAAATTCTACACATTTTGCATTTCAATTACACATTAATCACTACCTTGTTACCTCATTAGTTTAAATTTAACTTAACTTTGTTGACACTTTTTATCTTGTCCATTGTATTGCTAACTTATTAAATTAAGGTCAAGACACACTATACATATACATATTATTAATTTTAACATTTTTCCTTAGTTGTTATCTAAATGGCCAAATATATTCACTTATGGAAAAATAATTCTTTTCGTCCCAATTTCACAATTTAATTTCACATTACTCAATTAGAATCAATTTAAAAAATTTTCAATATCCAATGGAATTAATTCCACTTTCACCTTCCAATCCCATAAATGAATCTAATTCATTAAATTTGGAGAAAATTATTTCTATCAACTGAATTTGAAATTAATATCATACAAATCATGTTATACCATTCTTAAGCTTAATTGCCCCTTCAATTATATGGATTCAAGTTCAGTTCTCAAATTCCCCATTTTGTTCCCCGAACTCTAGAATTTGGGGAAAATCATTAGTATCTCACCCATTATTCAAATTAACACTTAAACAATCTATTCTCGTCAAACAATTTTGCAATTGAATCATTATAATCTTTTAAATGTATAATAAATATACAGAATGTGTATACTTATTTATAAATGAAAAGCATAACAAAGCTCGCCTTAAATCTTTCATTAATTTATCTATCCTATCTCCACATACAAATTTCAAAATTTTAAATCAAATCCTTATAATTCTATAGAATCTTAAATCAGCATATAAATATTCTTAGATTCTTCATTAGTACTAATCTTCTCAACTACTCCAAAGTTTAATATTCTTGTCATTTTCATATTTACTCTTATACATGCCTACATATACACTTATATAGTCAGATATATAGTTATTTCCTTATATGCATAGTTCATCTTTGTTATTCCCACACTTGCGAGTATTATCATTTACTTCAAATTTGGAAACTTGATTCCTTTTCACTTTTTCCTTAATTTTCATCAATTGTTGTTCTTATTCTTTGAGTATGGCATTTTGCTTGTGTCACATCCCACTGTAGGGATGGACGGTCCTAGGGATTGGGTAAGCCTAAAGCCACCTAAACCCGTAGAACCCCGGATTATTATATTAAACAATTAGCATCCACAAATATACAATAAACATTCTTATATTTATTAATATTCATTTAATTTACATATAATTTATACATTTAATATTTATTACAACTCCCGGTCTAAACTATACTAGACCACCAAGTACCATGGAGTTTCTAATATTTACAACCATCAAAATAAATATGAATATTACATGATAGGTTCCACGCAGGAGGGAGAAGCTTTGCTGGAACCACTGGTCTACTCACTACCTGAAAATTTATAAACCACTAAAATGATGAGATAAAATCCTAGTGAATAATATATGCATACATACATATACAAAATAAAAACAAGATAAAAGAGCAAAGAGAAGCAATAGTTTAAATAAAGGCATGAAAGTGAAGGTGACAATCATATTGGCTCTCAAATGACAGAATTCACTTAATCACACATTTATAATAAGCAGAGGCTACTATCTTGGTAGCATGCTTTATCCACATATAGTTGAGCAGACTATATGGCTAAGGGCTTAACCCACCCTAGCTCGGGTTTATAATTCAGTGTGCACAATGTCTGATGCAAAATTTCTTTTACTACTCCATCAGATGAGTAGCTCTGTTATTTGATATCCAATCAAATCATAGGGTTTACTCAATAATTAAATTCAAAAAAAGGGGATTAAACAACATAAGTTCATTTAAAGAATCAAAGTCATTCGAACATATCACAAGGTGTTACAAAGCCGAACAATGTAATTACAAAGAAGCAAACCAGGTTTCAAAGGTTTGCCATGAACAATTAGAAATTCAATGTAAGCAATAAAGTATTCCAAAGCAAGAAGGAATCAATGAAAGGGAAGCAATTCAATTCAAAAGGATCATCAAGGAGCATTTCACAAGCAAATATCATATAAGGGTATAAGTTCATTTTGGTATAAACATATATATACATATGCATATATTACTCAACAATGAAAGATGGAACCTGAAGCTTTATCCCTTAATCCTCAACCTCCTTTTCTTGATCCTTGGAACCTAAAGAAGCAAAATACATTATTTTGATACTAAACATTATTGAGAATACTTAAACTAATAGCATAAAATGCATAATTTATGTTTATTTTTCTGTTTTGAGCATTTAATTTGTTTTCTTTAATTCTTTAGTTTAATTTAACTACATTTATGTTTATTAGCAATTTAGGCATACATAACCTATTTATCACTTTAGGGATGATATATTATGGAATTTACATATTAGGTATTTTCTTGGCAATTTTGTAGCAAGCATTGGTTGGCATTTATTCATGGATTTTCTTTGGGACATTTTATGAAACACTTGGTGGGTATGACTTTGGTTGCATTTTGGAAGAGTTTTGGGGCAAATTGGAAGAAGCCCAAATTGCCCTACATAAATTCACATTGCCAACAATATATTCCACAACTCATTTGGAATTTAAAGGCCAAGAAAAGGGTTCATTTCATCATGGAAAATCATGAAAAAAGTCAAGCATAAACAAAGGCAATTCTGCCTCCTATGGTTCGGCCAAGCATGGTTTCTTTAAGGGGGGTTTCTATAATTCAAACTAAGATTATTTCCATGTTATTTGATACTAAACTAACACATTTAAGCAATAAAATTGGAAAAAAACAGCCTTGAAGTGCGACTTTGAACATATGGGTAGAATTAATGATTTTAAGCAACCTATATATTTTTCTTCAAATTCAATGATTCCAATTGCTGGAATCCATTCCTTAAGCATCAAATTTAACTATTCTTAAGTCTTTTTAGGTGAATTCAAAGTTTTAGCAACAATTTGATTTAAGATGCATTTGAAGAGTTATGAAGTTTCCATGCCAAATACACTAATCTATCACATAATTCTCATACTAAATCATCTTTTCCACTCACTAACATCTATTTCTATGGATTAAAATCAAGAAAAGTGGACTAACCTTGCTTTTCTTAAAATGGCAGGTTTCTTTCAATCTCCACTTCTTCAATTTCTTGCTTATTTCTTACTTAATTCTTGGTGGGAAGTAATTTGGATGATGAAAAGAGGTTATTTGCTATAGGTTTGCAATAATTTTTCTAAAGAAAATTGAAAGAAAAAAAATGGAGAAGAGGGCCAAGAGAGGTTCGGCCAAGAGGAGAAGGAAGAAGAGAAAAATCTGATTTTTGTGCAGAAAATTCTAAAGAAATCTGTTATATGGGCAGTTTTTAGCCAAATTATAGTTTAGTCCTCCAATTTTTTTAAGTTTTGCATTTTGGTCCTTGCAAATTTACAGTTTGGTCCTTCTCCATACATTTTTAAATATTAATATTAAACTTAATTAAGCTTTAATTAATGTATTTATTCACTTTTAGATTATTATTCAAAAATTATAAATTTCACTAAATGAATTTCAGAAAATGTGGTATTTTAAGTACGTTTACAATTTGGCATATATATGGTTTCATTATGATTTCATTTATGTTTCTCTTTGGTTTTACTTAGGTTTCTTATACTTTTCATATATTCAAATGCTATACAAAAATTTTATGCAAATCCTTAATATCAACTTCGAATTAAAATTCTAAAATTCACTACCTAACTAAAGCTAATTTCTAGGATGTTACAGCTTGTTTCTTTTAGTTTCACTTGTAGTAATCTAACAATATTCATGCTTCATCTTCCTTTAATCATAATCTTTTGTCGAGTATTTATTTCTATTTTTTTTAATAAGAGATCTCATTGCATATTATCATATGGAAGGGACTACTTATTGACTTCTTATTTAATGTATGAACCATCACATCAATTTTATTAAGGTGACAAGATATTTACTACGAAACTTTGAGTAATTCTATTATATTATGACCAAACTTTGAGTAATTCTATTCTATCTTATACTATACTCTTTTTTATTTTACTTTACTTGGAAAATTTATTACAATAAGTCTCATGTATTTGTATTACTATTCTAGTCCAACTCCTTTTCAATTCCTCATATCCTATAGTTTGATTTCCCCTTTTCTTTTCCTAAAGTCATTTATTTTATTTTTTTGAAGGTCTTCCTATTGAGCTCAATAAAGTACATATCATCTTTTAAATTTTCAAGTTTTCTTTGTAATACATCCAATTAAACTTAATCACTATCATGTCATGTACTTAAATTTTAATTCTTATATATATATATATATATATATATATATATATATATATAATTGATAATCAAATAAGGGAAGTAAGTAAAGGAGAAGGAAATGCATATATATATATATATATATATATATATATATATATATATATATATATATATATATATATATATATATATATATATATATATGCATTTTCTTCTCCTTTACTTACTTCCCTTATTTGATTATCAATTTATTAATCACCTTTCTCTACTTATGTCTTGATAAGTACAATGGAGAAATATAATTTCACTTGGTTGATGCCATCCCCCAGTATATTCTAACATGGTTATCTAGATTTTTATTTCTATTACTTAAATATATAGCCCATTTATAATCCATGAAAATTTCTAATACTTAGATTATATTCCTTATCTCTATTTCATTCTTCGTCTTTTGATAATTTTAGGCATCTCAATTACTAGACTCATGTCAGCTTTCCTTTTCCCATATCCATATTCTTATTTCGACTAATTCTTTTTCTTCTTACTTTATTACTTCAAGCCTTTGTTTGAACTATGGTTACTTTGAAATACTTTCTTCTTTTGCATTTGAGTATGTCATTTTGTCACATCCCAATTTCGGAGACATGATGGTCCTAGAATATAGGGAGACATAAGGTAACCCAAGCCCATACAACCCGCTCATACATATGCAAAAATTGCCTAGGATTATACCGAACCTCATATATTAACTTAATAAAACCTTCTATAAAGGAAAAACCTTAAGTTGTGGAAGCTAAAAATATACTTTATTACAATTCATAAGAAAACAAGAATAAGACTTCAAGTAAATTCTCCAACATAATATCTTAAAGTAAAGTTCCCATAACAACTCGTGGAGCATCTAAGGACTCATCATAACATGGTATTATTATAACTTTGACAAGGGAATTTTCCAAGTAGAGTAGGTAGCTTGAGTGATCACCTTGCCTCCTCATACTGTTCACTTGGAACCACACAAGGAAAAAGGAGTGAGATAGATGATCTTAATGAGTAAACAATATGACTTATACAATAACATATATCCCTTAGAATATTTCATAGCTCATAGTTCAAAATTTATGATTCACAGCTCATGGCTTGCAATTTAACAAGGTTTATAAAAATTAACTTATAACTCATAACACATATAGAATGGAGGTTACTGCCTTGTCCACTCGTAACATAATATAGAGTGAAGGCTGCTGCCTTGTCCACACATAACTTATAACATGTAAAGTGAAGGCTGCTGCCATGTTCACACATAACTTGTAACATGTAAAGTGAAGGTTGCTGCCGTGTTCACACATAACTTATAACATAACATTGTAGGTGTTTAACTTTCCAAACAAAAGACAAATAACAGTGTAGTTCTAGAAAGACTATAAGTTAGGGCAATAATCACAAAGGTTCTTTATTATAGTTGAGTAATCAAAAATGGTTTTGAACCAAATGTCCTTTGGCAACCCAAGCTTACAAAGAAATCATTAAAATAGAAAGGAACTTAGGTTTCAAGATATCAAAGGTTCACATAACATGATAACTTGTACTTGTAACTTGAACATAATGTGTACTCACGCTTGTAGCATGAATACAGTGTTTACTCACCTTGTGGTTCCTTTGCTCTTAGTACACGTAGACCTTTTGAACCTCTAAAGCTCCTCAAGCTCTAACATAATATTTAATTTAGTACTTAGTATTTAGTTAATCATGATGCTATCCTATCCCATAGCTACCCCATGAACATATAACATTCACATATACTTAGAGTTGTACATATAAATGCACCTCATTCATTTGCACATATCATGTTGACTTTAAAAGTCTTGCACACTTAGCCCTTATAGGCCCAAATGAAAATACATTACAATCATGTCAATACCTTTCTAAGGTCATTATAATATCATTATCTTAATATCAATTCACTTCAATAATCATCTTAGTATACTTAACACATCCATACATGTCAACTTATCGATAGCCTTTCAAGTCTCATGCTTAACTCTTATGATCCATTCATTTGATCAATCTCTTCATCAATTCAAGACCATTAATTCATTATCAAGTCAGCATAACATCTATTTCCATATTGCCTAATCACATTCACATTTTAATCACAACATAAGGTTAATATACCTTAAGTTTACCTTAAGTATACCAAAGTGCCTCTAGGCTAGTCCATAGTCATTTCTTCAACCAACATGCAATTTAATCATTTATCATACATATATGCATGTCAATAATCATCAAAATACATCACATAAAAATTACAGACATTGGGATAAAAATATCAATGTAGGCCGAATGCCCTATTCAAAGAAAAACCTGAATTTTCTTATTCTTCGCACTTTTCATCTATTATAGTAATATGTAAAAACATGGTTTGAACCAAGATTTTTCATATAATAAAAAAAAATCATTTTAGAACATAGACATTTAGGAATAGGCTCACATATACATTCATATGCATGAAAATTTCCAACTTTAAGTTTTAGGATGAAAAACCATGAATTTTCTTTTTTTGGTGTTTTCCAGTCATTATAGCAATATGTAAATAGGTGGTCTAAACCATTATTTTTCATTCAATCATAGAAAATATCAGTTTAGAACATTAACATGTATGAATCGGCAACCATTGATCATAATTATGCATGAAAATTCTGAGTTTCAAGTTTTAGGGTGAAAATCATGAGTTTTCAAGCTTTCCGCACTTTCCATTCATTATAGCGATATGCAAACACATACTTTAAATCATTATTTCTCATCCAAACAAAATAAATATCAGATTAGAATCCATCCATATACAAATTGGGAGCCACATGTATAAATAATCATAGAATTTTCCAACTTCTAAGTTCTAGCACTAAAACCTTGAATTTCTTTATTTTCTGAAACTTTTTGGTCATTACAGTAATATGTAGAAATATGATTTAATTTAATATTTTTCATTTAAACACATCAAAAATCAGTTTATAATGCAATGATATAGAAATTGCCTCCCTTGGTATGGTTTATGCATAAAAATTTCAATTTTGAGTTACAGGATTCACTTTTGGAGAAATCACATAGAGAGGTTGGTGCTTTCGGTAGAAAAATTGATTTTTCTCTCAAGAAATCACCTAGACCAAATTTCATCAGTAAAAGTCAGTAAATATTTATTTCAAAATAATTTTTCCAAGATTATTTTCATAAAAATCAAATAACAAATTGAAAGGAAAAGAAAAACTTACGAAATAGTCGTGAAATTGCAAGTTTGAAAGGATTTTTATGAATTTCGGTAGAGAGAAATATTTTGAAAGAATTTTTCTGCTAAAATAATGAAATAACAGAATGGTAGCTGCTAGAATAAATGGCTGGCCGAATTTTAGGTTAAATATTAGGGTTTTGGGTGAAATTTCCAAGATTACCCTTAATGAGTTAGGTTAGGGGTGTTTTAGTGTAGTGGATTTTAGGTATTTGGGCTTTTTAATTAATTTAGGGCTAATTATAGGTAATTAAAAATAAAATATTTTTCTTATTATTTTTTATAAAATTCCTCCCAAAATATTTATTTAAAAATTATTTTAAAATACTCATAAAATTATTTTTATGCTTAAAAATCGTCATTTTGCATGAAAATTCATTTTACGAAAAATAAATTATTTCATACTAATACATTTTATTCAAATCATTTATTTCACAATAATAATTCATATTCAACATATTAAAATTAATTTAACATGCTCCAAACTCATAAATCACGTCACACATGAATTTTCATATGGTCACACAATTTGTCATAATAACCCTAAATTCAAATAATTTGTTACTAAAACTCCTAGGGTAGATGTGGGTTGTTACACATTTCTGTATGAACTTATTTTCTTTATTTCTAGGAATGATCACCAAGGAACTAATACCATCGGCTTTGTCACTGGTTAAGTGGCATTAAAGGGTACCTATTAGAGCAACGATGAGCAGAACTATGTCACTGCCCTTGTAAGCCTCTAAATGAAGAGCCATGCTTCATTAGTAATTTCCTCATAATTTGAGTTCCTTATTAAGCAATTTTTATTATTTAATTTGCTTCAATATGCAATAGAGTGTAAGATTTGAGTGTGCTCCTTCACTTTTAGGCATTAAAACTGCCATTACAACGATAGAGGAGGAGGTGTCTATTTCCTTAACCATTTTGTTTCATCACATTATCTCTTTAACTAGCAGATTTTTTCATTTATTGACTTTCATATTTAATGGTAGATCTTAATTACTTTCTTATTATGAGGCATTGTTCCAATTGAGTAGATACCATTTATTTGTCATATTAGAGTTTAACATTTGATTTAACATTTCAAGTCATGCTCTCACTATAGTGAGATGTTTCCACTTCATAGTGTTCCCCACTAATGTGATAATTATAGCTTTAAATGCAACATTCATATTTTTATAAGTCAAATTCTTCTCAAGAATTATACATGTCATATTACATAAATCTTTATGCATTTTGCATCGATTTACTCATTTCTTAATGATTTCACATTTTTTTTCTCTAAGTCTAATTCATTTGGAACATTCACTAATCTCATTAGAATCCCATCAACTCTGTCCTCCCATACTCATGTGGTCTTTCACACTTTTTCAATTATAGGTCACTCTTAGACATTTACACTTCTTATTCTTACTTAACATTATTTAACAAAAACCATCTTTTTAACTAATTGATTATATTACATCAAATAAATGATCCATTAGGACTAGTCCCAATTGCAACACCTTATTAGCTAATTTTTGCCATATTCAAACATTCATCCTATTTAAACTAAACTTTTCCTATCATTCATTTGTCTTTATAACTTTTCCCTATTTACTTTTATATAATCTTATCCTTATCAATAAAGACCTTTATCCAAATTATTTCATTCCTTGCATTACATTCTCTTTAACCTTTATAATCTCTTTTATCCTATGATTCTTTTGTGTTTTTCACCTTAATCCATTTTGTACTTACTTCATTTAGATCTTTTCAAACTTTACCATTTCTTATCTCATCTATTTTAACTTATTCAATTCTATCTCATCATCAATTCAATTTCGTTATAAAGTACTTCTCAATTTCGTTATAAAGTACTTCTCTTGAATAGGGTGTGTCTAATTAGTCAGCTTCATAAACTCCTTTTATGTCATAACTTTTGCTTATTTGATTCTTTTCATTTTGTACTTCATTATTTTCCCTAATTTCCTCATACATTCCTTGTCTTACAATTTACTATTTCACCTTTCCACATAACACTTACTTTTCATGACCACATTCCAATTTTTTTAACTAATATATAATTCTCTAATTTCAAATCCATCTTATTTTTAGGTATTTATCCTATTGTCAACTCATTCTCAATATGAGGTATTTTGTCCATAATCAATCCATTTATTTACATCAATTTGTTCTTAGCTTACATTAATCCTCTTTATGTTAAGCCTTCCTTTACTCCTTACTTTCTTTAGATTGTTCCTTAATCGTATACACCTTTATGTAATTGACAATTCCATGCACTTATCTTTGGAATGATCCAGAATCAAATCACATTAGATATGGTCTGCTTTGGTCCTTTACTGACTTCACGAATTTGTTCCCTTAGTGGGTTTGAGAACTTTCCAGGAGGTCACCCATCCTTAAATTTTTCTTAAGTCCAGCATATTTAACTTTGGGGTTTGTTGAACTTCCCAGTTACACATATATAAACATCTTTTTAAAAGGTCATATTAATACATACACAATTGATCGCTTTCTTTTTCAGGTATGAAGTGATCCTCTTTTAGATCACACGTTGATCAATATTTTTCCTTTGACTATACTTGATATTTTCATAAGTGATAGAGAAATCCTTGCCTTTCTTATTGTTCTAATATATAAGGTAGCATATAAGCCACAAATTTAATAATATCTTTCATTTAATTCTTATTTATGTCTTCGCAATACCCACTCTTCTCGTCATTAAAAGCTACAAAGAAAATATAAGTTAAGTTAGCAAGTGATGTATCAAAGAATGTCATCGAATTTAAAGACTAGAAATGAGTAGTCAGACTCACCCCTAACATCATTTATGGGTATGTTCAAAATTACCATACCTTTGATAGCCTCAAGCTTCATGTTGACCTTTGAAGATCTCAGATTCCTTAGATCAAGGTCTTGATCCCCACCTTTTCCTCTTAGGTTAAGTCCTCCAGCGAGTTAGACAAGCCACTAGCCAAGGTCATCAAAGACCCAGGAAATCTAAAACTAGGACCTTAGATAGCTTTTTGCCTAATGATAGTGAATTGACTTGCCTAATTAGAGACCTTGTTTTCCTTGTTTTGGAATAGATAGTGCTTCGCATAAGTAGAGGTATTATAGACTAAGCCCTCAGTTGACTTCCTTAAAAAAAACTCGAAACATCTTTGGTGTTGGAGTAATCCTTAAGGTAGTGCACACCGCCTCAAAGAAGAACATCTCCCTAATGGTATTCAGGTGTAGCACCATAGGGTTCACTTGATAGTGGTTAAACAAAGTCACTATGAAAGGAGAGGGGGGCCACCTCAATCCAACGACCATCTGGTTGAAGAAGAAGATATAGTTATAGGAGTCCTTCGATAACTCCTTTAAGGACTTAGCATCTTCCTTTTTCACATTCACCAGAATCCTTTCATTGGGCTTTGGGATGTATAGTTCAAACTTGCCGCCGACATGCTTCAAATTCTCAGACCAGCACTAAAACGCTTGGCCACCATAATGGTGGCAGTATAGTGCCACTATTCAATAAGGTGGTGGAGAAGTCAACAGTGATGGTTTTTGGGGCCATTTTTAATGATTTAAGGCAAGAAAATGTAAGAAAATGCACAAAATGAAAGAAAAAGGCAAGAAAACTCGAGCACAAAGAGTTTTTAAGTTAGTAACAATGGCAGAAAACTAAGAATAGACAGAAAGAGAGAGAGTTCTGAATGCTTAAGAATGGTAAAGAAGAAGAAGGCACTATTTATAGAAGAAGGACTCTCAATGACCACTCAGTAATCATTAATTTAAATTTCAAAAAGCATATCTAATGGTGATTAGAGTATAAGCTAATAGATGAAATTAAAGAGCCCATCTAATCAATTTGCCACCTATTGCCTTCAGCCAAAAAATGGCATGGTTACTCATATAGAATCCAGTTGTCAAAAGTTCAAAAGATTTGTCGCCTTAGCACCTTTTCACCTAATAAGTTCCCTGCAATGGTTGAACAAATTTATTACACCTCGAATCAAAGAGGTCTCTTTGGCCATATATCTCTTTGTCACATGTGTTTCAACAAGGACTCTGCAAAGTTCCTCTTTACTGAAATAGGGGGCCTTTGATAAGGAAAAAAAAATGCACCTTAAAAGAACTTGGGCTTTGGGCCCTAAGATTGTAGATCTATCAAGGAATTTGATAGATTTCACTTAAGGCCCAATGAGATGGTCAATGAGTGCAAAGGGTACATTGCCACCCAAAGAGCACATTTCCTTCACTAGAATGTCCTCCTTTTCACCATCTTCATCACTTATTAACAGGCCTCTGAATGACCCATTCACTAGGGCATCTTCACACAATGGAGTCATGACATAACTCCACCTCTTTGCCTCTTTGCCAAGCTCAGCCATCAAAGTATGATGCAACACCTTCCACCATGATAGAGGAGTCTCCTTCACTTGCCTCATGATAAGGAAGACTTCTCCAAGTAACACCTGTAAGGACAAGTCCTCCTCCTAGTCACTACAGATATATGATATGTGTTCTACCTCTATTCCTCAGAAGGAACACCCAAGTATAGATAGCAGCCATGTAATCCATGCAAATCTAGCTACTCCTTTACTCTCTACTCTCCTTCCTTACTGAAAATACTCTCAACCTATAGTATTGAAGCTTCCCTTCCAGGTAAAGGCCTGGGCTCCTTCACTGTTCTTTTCTTGTTTTGAAGGTTGATTTAAGCTTGAACAGTCCATCTCCCCTAAAGATTTAGCCTATTTTCTCTTAAGCAAATTTTGAGCATATCACCTTGCTTTCTTGTTTTTAGGTTCAGACTACCTAATATATTATGAGGGAAGTTTTGTTTCTTTTGACTTATGAAACAATGAGTCTATGAACATCTTAGACTAATGAGTAATCCACTTACAATCTAGTGTAAAGCTTGAAATTTATTAGAATTGTTTTTGCTTCTTTATTCGGCTATGACTATGAACTAAAGAAGAAATTCCTTTCTATATTTAAGTAATAACTAAATGAGCTTCCACCTAAGTGAAAGTGGTAATGATTGACTTTAATTGAAAATTTAATTCAAAAAACCTAGGATTTTGTCAAGAAGAAGAATTTGGCTTCTTTAAAAGAGTATGGGGTTGTGAGGCCTTGCCCGAGTACTGGCTTGGTCTACTAGAGAGAATCGAGTTGCTCATTCGGGTTTAGACTTATGATGAAACCCTCAGTTCGGATTTGGTTGATTTTGAAAATGGTTTTGGGAGTTGCCACCTTAATTTTATTTAGTTGGGAAAATATTAAGGAAAAAAACCCAAATTGACTCCAATTTATTAATTTTGCAATTAATTTACCCAAGGAAAAAAAAAATCACTATTCTTCGAACCAGATTTGAGCTCGGGACTAGGTTTTTGTTAAAAATAATCTCAATATGGCTTTTAAGTTTAATTTGACTTTGAAAAATTAATTTCATGGATAACAAATATTATACGACAATATCATGATTAATGCATGATTATGGTATGAATACAATGAGAAAATTAAAATAAAGCATTCACAAATTACATTAAAAAGGGGAAAGGATATTGATCGAGATTTGGATTTGAGTTTGGATTTAGATTTCAAACGTGCCTTCACACCCCATTGAATGGGGATCAAAACTCGTATAGTTCATTCCACGATTGAGTAGAGGGGTTTAGGGATTGATCAAATTAATTGATTAGATTTGGGTTTGTTAGTGAGAAGAAAAGGCTGATACTTTTGCTTTTGCTGGAGAAAGGGTTTTACTGGACCGAAATTCTGTTTTATAAGGACCAGATGATTGGGTGGATTGGAAGATTAATTAATTAATTAAAATGATTAATTAACTAATTAACATGATGAAAAGGATGGATTGATAGATTAATTAATAAAAATGATTAATTAATTAATTTGGATGAAGGGTGGATTAAGAAAAAGGATTAATTTGATTTTTGAAAAAAGAAGAATGATTTTTTAAAAAGAGAGTGATTAATTAATTAATTAAAAAGATTGATTAATTAATTAATTGAGTGATTAATTAAAAAAGAGTTTTAGTTAATTAAAAAGATTAATTAACTTAATTAGGGTGAGGTATTTAATTAATTAAAAAGATTAATTAATTAATTAGAGAGTGATTGGAGGGAGAAAAAGAGAGGAATTTGAGGATAGCAATCTACTCAAATTCAAAGGGTGGTTTGAAATGAGAAGTGGAGGTGGGTATTTATAAGAAAAATGGATGAGGGTAGTTTAGGTAGTGAAAATGTGAAAAGACAATGAGAGGTAGGTCTAGAAAGGGCAAGCTGCAAGTTGGATTTGTAGCACCGCACAAGCTTGACATGGTGGCTCTTTTTTATTTATTTTTTATTTTTTTAGAGATTGGTTGATATGGAGTTTAGGAAATTTGGATGTCTGATGGCAATGTAATTGAAGGCTAAAAAATTTTCTTTCAGAGGCACTGCCCCCGAACCTCCACCCACTAACTGACTAGCGGGACCACCATAATGGCTCCATATGGCACGTTAAACTTAGTAGGTACTAAGGTACGGTTGGATGATGAGGGTGCAAAATTAAGGGTTCATAGCTGCCCGCTCATCAAAATTGGCTTTGAACTAAAGGTAATTCTAATGATAATGGACATTGGGAAGAGGTGCCATGTCAGACTCTGGACTTGTGTGTTCTTATTAGGTCCTTTGGGAGAAAGCCCTCTAGGATAAATGAAGTTTTATCAATGGCTATCGGTCTCGCCTTGATGTTGGATGCAAGAATGGTCTTGGTGAATTTCAATTAAGGCTATCTGCTTGGCTTTAATATTAGAGATAAAGAAGGTTTGGTGAATTTCAATCAAGGCTATCTGTTTGGCCTTAATGTTAGAGGATAAAGAAGGTTTGGTGAATTTCAATCCAGGCTATCTGTCCGGCCTTAATGTTAGAGGTAAAGAAGGTTTGGTGAATTTCAATCAAGGCCATTTGTTCAACCTTAATATTGGAGATAAAGAAGGTTTATTGAATTTCAATCAAGGCTATCTGTTCGTCCTTAATGTTAGAAATAAAGAAGATTTGTTGAATTTCAATCAAGGCTATCTGTTCAGCCTTAATGTTAGAGATAAAGAAGGTTAGGTGAATTTCAAGTAAAGCTATTTGTCTGACCTTAATATTAGAGATAAAGATGATCTGGGGTGAATCTCAATCAAGGCTATCTGTCCAGCCTTAATGTTGGAGGTAAAAAAGATTTGGATAAATATCTGTTCAGCCTTAATATTGAAGATAAAGAAGATTTGGGTAAATCTCAATCAAGGCTATCTGTTTGGCCTTAATGCTAGAGGTAAAGATGATTTAGGTTAATCTTAATCAAGGCTATCTGTCTGGCCTTAATGCTAGAGGTAAAGATGATTTGTAAAAAAGGTGGAAAGTGGAACCATATAGATGTCTAAGTGATTGTTTCTAGACATTTAATGAGTGAAATTGATAGATTTGGATAAAAAAGATGAAAAAAGGAACCACATGGATATCTAGGTGACCGTTTCTAGACATTTATGGGTGGAAGAGAATTTTAGACAATGTATTTTAGTGAAAGGAGAGCCTTGACCTATGATAAGTTGGCTCAAGAGATTCTAACAAGATTTTGGTAAAGGGAGAGCCTTAGTTTATGGCGAGTCGGCTCAAGAGATTCTGGAAAGATTTTGATAGGAGAGTCTCAGCTTATGGTGAGTGCCTCGTCTTAAGAGATTCTGAAAAGATTTTGATAAGAGGAGAGCCTCAGCCTATGATGAGTCGGCTTGATAGATTCTGACAAGATATTAGTAAAAAGAGAGCTTCAGCTTATGCTGAGTTGGCTCAAGAGATTTTGACAAGATTTTGATATCTCCAAAGAAACTTGGGCTTATGAATGTGAGGGTTTGGGCCTTTTCAAAAGGCTCAAAGGAACTTTGCTAGAAGTAAAGGGACTCTGAAAGTCACACTTCATTGATTTGATATGAAAAGGTATCATTTAGCCTCACAGAGACACTGGTTAGCTTTAGGAGGTGTTAGTTAGCTTTAGGAGATACTAGTGAGGCTATTAGCTTAGCTTATGTATCATGTTGAATGATTGCATAGATGCTGGTGCACAGATGATGCATGCATGTTTCAAAATTCATAAACCTTTTATTTGACTTCTATGCTATGTATGATTTGCGATGATGCCTATAATGAATGATTACATGGATGCGTGAGGGTGGATTTAAGCATTTGCTTTATGAATGCAAATTTTCATGTGACTTTTGTGTCATACAAAGACATGCATTGTGGACTTGAAAAAACTTGATAAGGTTGAGGGACTCAACTTGGGTTGGTTTGGAATAGTTGCTATAGTGACATTACAAGGAGATTGAGATTTTCTTGAGGGCTTGATTTTTTGGGATTCGGTTGCCTGGGGTTTATGTTTTGGTACTGCTGAAAAGGAGTTGTGTCCATTCTCGAGGAGTTTGGCATTTGGGAGTTTTGGACTTGCCTTAAGATGTTGTAGGCTAGATGGTGGTTGATGATGGTTAGGTGAATTTTGACCACTTTGATTGAGAATTTCCATAATCCCAGTGATCAAGGAGATATGAGGGGGATAGAGGCTCAGGATGAAGGCCTTGATTTTCCGCTTGAGAGTCAGATACAGGTCTGCTAATTGGGGTAATGTCAGTGGTAGATGAAGCAGAGGCATTTTTTGGTTGGAGCTGTACTGGTAAAGACACTGATGAGCCTTGATTGCTTTGTTTGGGATTTAGAGAGATGAACTATCTTGCTAGTTATTCATCAAGTGAGAAAAATTTGTCTATTCTTACCCTTTCTATTTTGGGTGCTTTGTGGGTGTTTGGTTTTAGATTTTGGGTTATTTTGGAAGTGTGTTGATGGATAATTTTCAGGTGGTAGCCCCTGCTTTTCAGTCTACACATACTTTACTGAGACTCAATCAAAGATCAGATAGGATGGTTGTTTATGGCTTGCCTTCGGAGGACACATTTTTAGCATTGCCAATGGCAAAGAATTAGATCTCTCATGACTGGGGGCCGTAGGTATCAAGTGGTTTGCCTGTTGGGCTTGGTTTTAATAACTTTCCATTAAGGGATGAGGATATTTAGGCAAATGAGGCAAACTTAGGATGTGCTCCCAGGTTTTTTTTTTCTTATTGGAGTCTGTACTGATCACAACTCCCATTACTAAAGCTATTAGGGGGTGGCTAGCTGATAAGTTATCATGTTGTTTATTTTGGGATTTCACTTGGGGCCACAGAGAGGTATGCCAGGTAGTTGTTAAAGATGGTTTGGCCAATTAAGAAAGAGTACCAAGCTATCGTGCTGAGGGGAATAGAGGATGACATAGCTGAGAAAGGATAGGCTACAAGAGAAGCCATTTAGTGGAGCAAGGACTGCAATATAGAAAGACAGGTGACTCAATCTTTAAAGGAGACATGGGAATCTACTAGAAGTGCGACACCACAGATTGTAGTAATGACTTAAACTGCAATAGCGGTGACAAAGGAGATTGTGACAGTAGTGAGGACAGGATGACACTACATTAGAGGTTCAGAGAAGGACTACTTTAGAGGAGGATTGCATCTTCTGAATTGCAGAGAAGAATTTTTGGAAGCAGTTTCAAAACTATTGGTACTTAAGAGAGGGTTTCTTATACTACTATGGTGAGTAGTTTTGATTATATTAGTACTTTTATTGTTGTGGCAGAGGGACCTACACAGACCTAAAGGAGGGGTGTACCCATTTGAGGAGATTATGGCAGACTTTGACTCTTATGAGGACATGAGAGATTTGCATCTTAGGAGATAGAGGAGGATTAGCTAGACCATGACTTTAGACATGACTTTTTTTTTTTGGCTTTTTATTCAAAATAATTATAGGTTGACAGGACTACATCAAAATAGGATAAGTTATAGACGACATTGAAAGGGCTATCCTTTTTGTCATGATGATGGGCTTGCATTTTATAAAACTTGATCATTATTAAATGAGATATAGTTTATTTTTGCTCTAATTTCTGCTTAAGCAGCCTTTTCAGGTTTTAAGCTTAGTGAGCATTCTTTTCTTCTTCTTTTTTTTTTTTGGTCCTTTTCTTAGGCAAAAGAATTAAGTGAATGATGTATTAGGCATAGGGAAAATGAGAATGTGAGGTAAACAAAATATTTTGTATTATGATTTGGACCGCATCCGAGATGAGCTGCCTACGTATCCCTTTCAATCATTTTTTGTTAGTCATTTATTTTAGGAAGAATTAAGTCCATGTAGTTCTGATTATATATGTAGATGTCATCTTTAGATGATGCATCATTTCAACTAATCCAGGTTGTCAGGATGGGAGAATTCACTTTCATCCACATCCTTGAAGATGGTGCCTCTATCAGATAAGATCTTCTTGAATATATACTATCCAGCTTAGTTTAGTTTGATCTTCCCCTTATCATGAATAAGGGCTTGGATTTCTCTTAGAATTGGATTTCCTTTTTACGAACCCTTGTCTCTCAACTTTTAGTTGAAGTGCTCAGCTAGTCTCCATTGATAACCCTGAATTTTGTACAAAGCATTGGTTCTCTTTTCCTTGATGGCATTCAGCTGGTCATGATACCTTTCGATCTATTTTGTCTTCATTTTCCATGACTTCTCTTTGATAAGTTTCTTGTAGGTCAGGATCTTATAAACTGTGATGCTCGGAGCATCCTTATCATGTCTTCATCTTGTAGAAAGCAGCTTATGAGCTTTTCCACTACTGCCATGCAATGTATGTGATTTTTGATTCTTTTCCTTTGTGTCATAATTAATTAATCCTTTTGCCTTTTCATTTTTTTGTATTTTTCATTTTTTTATTCTCTCTCTCTCTCTCTCTCTCTTTTAAGATGTGCCATTTAAAGATGAATAAGAAAAAAAAGAAAGTAAATCATAAGGTTCAAACTTTTATTACTGATAAAAGTCCCATCATGAGTACATTAAAGGATAAGTCTTAAAGGTAAAATACAGATTTTGAAGGGTAAGACCTGACAGACTCAAATTCAAAGAAAGATTTAACAGAAACATACTCAAAAGACTCTGACTTAGGTGACTTAGACACAGACTCAAACGACTCAAACATGGACTCGAAGGCCTTGGGTAAGGGTATAACAGGGCGGCATTCTTCTCAAAGTGCTAATTATCAAGTGAAGCTTAAGATGGTCGAGTGAGCTTGGTGGTTCAAAAAAGGATTGGTGGTGGTGTTAGACTTTGGGTTTAGGAGCAATGATGTCTATGCTATCAATGAGGCCTTGAATTTTGTGCTTCAGAGTCTTGCATGCATCAATTTTATGCCCTGGCTCTTGAATGAAATTTGTAGTGCTCATTAGCATTATAACCCTTAGGCAAGGGGTTTGAAGAAGGTTATGGTTCTAAGGGCTCAACCAAATTAGCCTCTAAGGCTTTCTTGAAAATGATGCTGAGGGGTATGCCTAGCTTAGAAAAAAATCCTCCTTTCCAACCTCATTGGTTGATGATAAGAGACAACATTTACCTCCCCTTCTCTTTTAGTAGTGGAGTTGCTAGTGTAATTATTGTTCTTATGATACCTTAAACTAGAGGATTCATCTTTGATTTGTCTCGATTAAATCAAATCCTCGATCTTAGAGGCAATGGCAATGAGAACTTTGAAGCTAGGGAGGTATTGAGTTTGTAAATGAGCTCAATATTAGGGGAGGAGGTTTTTGACAATAATGTCAATTTGCTCTAATTTAGATGGATGGTTCATCATTTATGCCGATTTTGTCCTCCACCTTATAAGGAACGCGGTGAAGGATTCTCTTGGCCCTTGTTTGATGGTCTTCAAATCTCGATGGGTGACATCCACCTCAATGTTGTAGTGGCATTGCTTGACAAAAGCATTTGCATATGTCATCCTAAGTCTTCTTATGATTATAGTCGAGATCTAACAACCATTTAATAGTGGCTTCAGTTAAGGACTGTTGGAATAGCTAAGCAAGGAGCTCATCATCCACACCAAAGGGTCTCATAGCACCTATATACATTTTAAGGTGAGTTTTAGGGCATGTGGTGCCATTAAACTTGTCCATGACCGGCATTTTAAATTTTAGAGGAACCCATACATTTAGAAAGAGAGCTAAAAAATTAACATCTATCATGTCCTCATGCCTTTTGATGTTCTTGATTGTTCTTTCCATGGCCTTAATTTTCTCCATCAATTTCTTAGCTTTGGTAAAGGTAGAAAATCTCCACTTTGAAAAAGATTCGTAGTGGGAGAGAAAGTGGTTGCATTCAAGTCCATGGCAGGAGAGATTGGAGTTTCAGGTGTTTTTTCATTATCTGTAAGATCGATAATGGGAGGAGTAAAAGCAAGAGCATGGCTAGTCCCGGTTTGGGCAGATGCAGGCTCGACACAAGCAGGAGGGGGAGTAACAGTGGCATTGGTCATTTTTTTGACCTCATTGATGATTGACGGGAAGGTAGCAGACTGGGCATTGAGAGCATTGGTGAAAGTTTTAGCTTGGATCTTAAGAGCAGTGTTGAGTGTGGCTTTGAAAGTCTCCTCTTATTTATTGAGGAGGTTAGCAAAAAAGGTGCTCATTATGTCTTGGTTGAAAGAGCTAGAAGTGTTGTCCATTTGTACCTTTAAACAGAAAACATACATAAAAATGGGCAAGAATATAGAATTGTGAAGGAAAAAATGGCATGAATGTGAAGGTGTGTCGGGAAAAGGATTCCCTCCACATAGTTGGTCACCGAGTTTACATGTTGATAAGGTGAGTGTGTCAGGTGTTTTGGAGTAATGGACCACCGGTTTAGGTCTTTGAGGTGTTTAAGGGTTTACCTTATTGATCTTCTTATGTTATGTATGCATGTTCGTGACGTGATATGTGTTAAAAAAGGTTTCATAAACATGAAAGGGTATTGATTATTATGGTATATGGAAACTAAAGTTAAAGGCTAGGGAGACTATATGCATAAGGGTGAAAGGTGGTTTGATTTAAGGGTCCCCGTCTCACTAAAGTATCGATATACCTAATCACATATGAGGCAAGGAGCCCTGCGTCGGTCTAACAGTACTGATTGCTTGTTACATCACCGAAATGATTGAGGATTCATTGCGGGGTGGAATGCTTTTGCTATCTCCCAACATACTCAAAGAGAGTTGTCGAGCCAATGCTACTTGCCATCTAAAAGTTTTCCTAAAGCTAAGGTTTAGGCAAGGAGCCTTTATTATACAAAGTGATGCGTGACAGTCAAATTATACTTAATGAGCCAAATGAAGATTATTTTGGAAAAAATTTTCCTTAACCAAATAGTAATCCTCTTATTGTCCTTTTTATTAAAAAAAAAAGGTGGCAACTAGTGCCTAGTGGAGTCGCCAATTGTGAGGCCTCGCCCAAACACCAGCTCGGTCCGCTAGAGGGAATCGAGTTGCTCATTCGGGTTTAGACTCATGATGGAACCCTCAGATTTGGATTTGGTTGATTTTGAAAATGGTTTTGGGAGTCACCACCTTAATTTTATTTTGTTGCAAAAACATTAAGGAAAAAAATCCAAATTCACTCTAATTTATTGATTTTGCAATTAATTTACCCAAGGATAAAAAATCACTAGTTTTCGAACTAGATTTGAGCTCAGAGACTAGGTTTTTGGTTAAAAATAATCTAAATTTGGCTCTTAAGTTTAATTTGACTTTGAAAATTAATTTCATATAGGACAAATATTATATGACAATATCATGATTAATGCATGATTATGGTATGAATGCATTGAGAAAATTAAAATAAAATATTCACAAATTACATTAAAAAGAGGAAAGGATATTGATCAAAATTTGTATTTAGATTCCAAATGTGCCTACATACCCCATTGAATGGAGATCAAAATCCACATAGTTTGTTCCATAATTAAGTGGAGGGGTTTAGGAGTTGATCAGATTGATTGATTAGATTTGGGTTTGTCGATAAGAAGAAAAGGCTAATACCTTTGCTTTTGTTGGACAAAGGGTTTTACAGGACCGAAGTTCTGTTTTATTGGGACTGGGTGATTGGATAGATTGGAAGATTAATTAATTAATTAAAATGATTAATTAACTAATTAATATGATGAAAAGGATGGATTGATCGATTAATTAATTAAAATGATTAATTAATTAATTTGGATGAATGGTGGATTAAGAAAAAGGATTAATTTGATTTTCGAAAAAAAAGAATGATTTTTTAAAAAGAGAGTGATTAATTAATTAATTAAAAAAACTAATTAATTAATTAATTGAGTGATTAATTAAAAAAAAGTTTTAGTTAATTAAAAAGATTAATTAACTTGGTTAGGGTGAGGTAATTAATTAATTAAAAAGATTAATTAATTAATTAGAGAGTGATTGGAGGGAGAAGAAGAGAGGAATTTGAGGATAATAATCTATTTAAATTCAAGGGGTGGTTTGAAATGAGAAGTGGAGGGGGTATTTATAAGAAAAGTGGGCGAGGGTAGTTTAGGTAGTGAAAATGTGAAAAAACAATGAGGAGTAGGACTAGAAAGGATTAAAAATTAGGCTGAAGGGGGTAAAAGAATCATTTTCTGAGCATGAAATAGGGTCCACGAGCGTTAGACAGGTGCGGCGCTGCAAGGCTGCCGCATGGCAGTTGACGTGGCTTTTTTTTGGAGATTGGTTGGTATGGAGTTTAGGAAATTTGGATATCTGGTGGCAATATAATTGAAGGCTAAAAAATGGCTTCGTGTAGCGCTTTAAACTTAGTAGGTACTAAGGTGCGGCTAGATGATGAGGGTGCATAATTAATAGTTCACAGGGATTTTAAGCTTTTACTTGAATATGGACAATAATTGAATTTGGGAACAGTGTATGCGTGGAATTTTACACAAATTAAGAAAAAAAAAATAGAGATGAATTAAGATTTTTTTTCCACTTTTTGTTCAGCCATTCGCAAAAGAGTTCTTAAATTTTAATTACTTTAAACCTATAAATATATTATAAAAAAAAGAAGAAAAAAAATTTGAGAGAGAAAATTTGAACATGGATTAGTACCTTAAGCCATTTGGCCATATAATCAATTTAGGGTTTATTGATGTTAATTTTATTAAGTCTTATAAAATGATTTATTTATATAAAAATAATTATATAGGAAATTAAAATGAGTAGTTTGAATTTAAGTTTGGAACTTTACGTTATTCAATTATATTAATAAATTAGGATTCTTAGTTTTCATGTAAAAATAAAAATATTATTTTAGCCTATGTGTATACATTGAACATATATGAATTAAATTAAATGTGTGATTAAAGCTATGAATTAAAGGATGGAAAAGGATATTGTGCCCCTAGGCCATTTGGCCAAAAGGCAATTACGCACATATGATATTTGAGAATTTTAATGAGTATTTAGGTGAGTTAATTTTTATATAATAGACTTGTATAGATTGGTTAATGGCAAAGATAAACAAGATAAGGTTTTGGCTTAGAATATTAGAAATAATTTGCTTATTTGAATATTATATGTCAATATGCAAAGTGTAAATTGAATATGTAATAATTGATGTAGAACTGAGAGATAATCATGATAAGGAAGATGATTGTGAAGTCTTTGACAATCTTTTTGCCTTTGCTAGAGTTATAGGAGCGTAGGCGTTAAGGTGAGTACAGTATATGCATTCCATTATACTTCTTCATCATTATGAATCCCTTTTTTGATGTGAAAACCCTAAAATTCTTGATACTATTAAATCTTACAACTCTTGAAAACCATAGCCAATCATATGCTTTTCAATTGATTGAAACCTAATTTCATTGTCATAAGATATTGCTAGGGTTTCTCATTAATATTGTTTACTTCATTATTGATCGACAATGATTCATATCATTTGAATTCATTTGCTATTGAAAATAACTTATAAGTCTATTGATATTTGAATAATGCCAAATGGACTGCACCATATGTGATATATGAGATTCTAATTGCAAGCATAAATCTCTTTCTGATGTGGGGAATACATTAGACTATGTTTACACAAAAACATTCGTAGGTGGGATGTATGCATTCGAACCTCATAGGAGGGTGTGTGAACCCTCAATTTTGCACTCTCATAATTTAGCCACAGTTTGACACCTACTAAATTTAATGCGTTACACAGAGCAGTAAAAGCCCATAATACTATAATGATACTTAATTTTCAGCACAAACTAACATTTTCCCAATCTTGATTGAACTTTCTGTACTAGACAGGACTTTTCCAAGACTAATAGGATTTCTCCCAAAACTAATTGTCAAACTGTCTGGTAATTAATTTTGGATCCACCAACACTGATCAGCGATTTTTTTTAGAATTTATAAAACTTTAAAAACTGACCTAGGATACTTAAAAAATCTAGACTAGCTAGACCATATGAACCTACCACCGGAGAAGCGGATGGCACCACTGTGTCTCCGGATGGTGTTGGCGGTCCTCTCGGCGGCGACCACTGGAGAGCCCGGCAGCAGCACCTCCTAGAAGCACGGTGGTACCACTGGCCTCTCTAGTAACTGGTCCCTCTGCCCTTTTGCCTTTTTTTTGAAAATGCCCTTTCAATTTCATTTTTCAGCCACAAATCTCCTTTCCAGCCTACCCTTCTTAACTTTTCACTTTTGACATTTTCAAAAAGCCCTTCTTCTCATTTGCCTATAAAAACCCCATTCATTTCCTTTATTTTCTTCACCCCAAGAGTTTATGTTTATAAGCTATCCACTTACCCTTCTTCTTTCTCTCTTTAATTAATCTATTTACTCTCTTTGAGTACCCCTATTAATTAAGTTCTCTTTGAATTTAATTAATTTCAATCAATTAATTATTACTTTTAATTAATTAATTCACTCCCTTTACCACTTTAGTTAATTAATTAATCCTTTTAATTAATTAATTAAACCAATCACTTCATCGCCTTAATTAATTAATTAATCATTTTAATTGATTAATTTAGCCACTTAACCAAATTAAGTTAATTAATTAATCTAGTTAATTAATTAATTAATTAATCCATCAACCAATCCAATCTTCTGTTCTCATCCACTCTCCTTGAGTAGGATCCTTGCTTCTTGATACTAATAAAATGGAATTTCGGTATAGATAAACACTCCGCCCAAAATCTCTCAAAATAAGGTATATCATCTTCTCTCACTCTCAAATCTCCAAACCAAATCAAATTAATTTGATCAACCTTTAAACCCTCCACTTCACTGTAGAGCAAACTATGTAGGTTTTGATCCCCATTCGATAGGATACGTAAGCATGCTTCGTATCTAACTCCAAGCCACAAATCTTAATCCCATTCGATCCCCTTCCCCTTTTATTTTCAATTTAAGTTCTTATATTCTTATGTTGTAAGGAAATTTGGGGTCTTCCTAAAATCCCACAAGGTCTAGAAAAGGCATCCCACTTCTTCATTAGTGTAATTGGTGTAATTTATTATTTTAAAGTAAGTGACTTGTGTTTTTCCTAAAATCCATAAGAACTAGAGAGAACGCTCCTTGGTTTATAGATGTTTACTTTACTTGCCTTTTAATTTCCTCATGTATTTATAATTATGCCATGTTTATGCATTTTTAATTGTTATCTTATACTTGTTATCTATGAAATCAATTTTTAAGTTAAATTAAACTTAGGAGCTAAATCGAGATTATTTAAAACCAGAAATCTAGTCCTTGAATCCTATTGGGTCTCTAGGCTAGTGCACTTTTTCTTTAGGATAAAATTGGAGTCAATTTGGATTTTCTTTAATATTTTTTCAATTAGATAAAATTAAGGTGGTGACTCCTAAATCATTTTCAAAATCAATCTATTCAATCTTAAGGGCTCTAATGTGAGTTCCAACTTGAATGAGCATTTTGATCCCCTCTTAGTATATTAGATTGGTGCTCAGGAGAGACCTCAACTATAGCTTATCCTGTAACATGTATTCCTATTAGCCTACAAGTGTATACAAAAACAAAAATTCTAAACAAAAAGAAAGATCATGTCTGAAGTTATAGTTTGGCCAATCCTCCTCCTCTTAGGGTACACATCCCTCATGCCCTTATTAGAGTTAGAGTCCACCATAATCACCTCAATGGTCACACCCTCCTCCTCGTCTCTATAGTTTTCTCCACTACATTAGTATAAGTACTAGCAGAACTAGAACTGCTCACTGTAGCAGTATCAAAAATCATCTCTAAAGTACTAGTAATTTTGAAACTACTCCCAGGAATCCTCCTCTACATAATGCTATCTCATAAACTACTCCCTACTACATTGCAGTGGCTAAGATCTTTCTCTACAATTCAAAAGTTGTTGTCATCCTCCTCTCTGCCCTAACAATAGTATTCCTTCTTTGAAATATCACAATAGTGTCACCTTATCTCCTCACTATAGTCACAGTCTCTTTTGTCACCACCATTGTAGTTTGAGTCACTACTGTAATATATGGTGTCATACCGCCAATAGATCTTTGAGTGTCCTTCAAAGATCAAGTCACATCCTCTGTTTGTGCTACAATCCTCTAGCTACTAATGGCTCCTCTTACAATCTCACCCTCCTCAGCTATATGACCTTCTATTTTCCTTAGCAAAGTAGCCAAGTGCTCTCTCTTAACTGGCTAAACCACCTTTGTCAATCTTCTATGGTCTAAAATCAATATCTAGCTTACAACATGAAAAGTCCTCAACCAACCACCTTTAATGGCCTTAGTAAAAAACATTATGATCCATATAGGATCTAAGAAGGGTACGATTAGTGGCACATCTTAGATCTGACCCATCTACCTCAGAACTATCATCCCTTAATAAAATAAATAAATAAATAAAAAGTAGTCTAACCCAAACCTAACAAGCAAACCATTCGACATCCATGGCTCTCAATCATGAAAGATCCAATCTTGTAGAACTGGGAGTGCCAAAATATGTCCTTTAGGGAAAGCTCCAAAAGCCATCCTATCCATTCTTTTATAGAGTATGCACCTTTTATGAGAAGGCCCACCACCTTGAGATAGTCCATAAGCCAAACTTGCAAAATAATCTCGAAAATCTAAAATCAGAACCCATAAAGTACCCTTAAAAAACTAGAAGATAAGCAAACGTTCCTTAACTAAAGAACAACTGGAGAAATAGTCCACCTCTTTAAGCCTCGAACAAAGCAGTCTAAGCTTAATAGTGTCTCTAGCAGAATAGTCCCAGCCACATAATGACTCTGCTTTATCTGTAACACTAAACTCACCGTTCTAGCATCAACCCAATTAGCAGAGCAGCAAATAGGTACCCAACTATTAAGCAAAAAAGCCAGAGCCCATGTCTTGAGCCTCTATCTCCTTAAATCTCCAAAGTCACTAGTGTCCTAAAACTTTTCAATCACAGTAGTTAAATTCACCTCACCATCAATAATCATCTAGCTAGTAACATCTTGGCTTAGACCCATAAACTCTTAAAAAATCTAAAAATGCCTAATTTTTAGACTCTGGTATCACTAGAGTTGCCTCTTAGGTCACAGCCAAGCTATAGCATAATTCCTCAAAAGTGGGGTATGGCACCTCCTTAGCAGTGCCAAAATAAAAAACATAGGCCACTAGATCCTAAAACCTAAAGTAAGCCCTCAGAAAATCTCAATCAACCCATACTTCCTGCAATGTCACCATTGATATAATATCATATTTAACCAAATTAATCTTCTCCACCTTTTCAAATTTCTTAGTCCATAAATGTGTGTACTGATTAAAATACGGGTTAATAAGGCAAAAATCACATGAAAAATTGCATTTATATCATACACAGAGCAAAGTTGTGAATCCATCCTCTTGCATCTATGCAATAATCCATTACATCATTCATGCATAGGAGTTAAAGGTCCATGAATCCCAAAAAATGCATACACATATATGCATTATCTATGAACAAATATACATATATGTGCAATCATTTGTAGCTATGCACTATCATGCATAAGTTAAAATTGATTGTTACCTCCTCAAAGCTGATCTACATCTTTCAAAACTAACTGCTACCCTTTTGAAGCTGACCAACATCTTTCAAAACTGATTGATATCTCTTTAAAGCTAATCGGCATCTTTTCAAAATTGATCAGTACCCCCGAGAAGTTGACTAGCACCTTGCTGAATGTAACTGACTTTCAGAATAATTATCCCCTTGTTAATGCCATGGTGGTTTATATCAACCTTTCAGTGGTCCAAATATTCAATTCATTAAACATTATCATTTTTAGAAAATCCTAAGATAGCCTTTAACATTGATGTCTTTTTAATTAATACATAAGCTTTTATGATGACCTTTGCACAAAGCAAAACCCTTTTTTAGACAACCTTTGCACAGGGTAAGATTTTCCTTTTTAGGTAACATTTGCATAGAGTAAGGTTTCTCCTTTTAGAAAACTTTTGCATGAAGCAAGGTCCTTCCTTTTTAGATAACCTATACATCGAGCTAGGTCTCCTTTAAGTAAATAAACTATCTTTCATTTGACCTTGACCATGATAACAATCTTTTGCCCAAATTCGACCGTGATAAATCTTACCTCTGGAGCCGACTCACCATAGGTTGAGGCTTTCTTCTTATCAAAATTATCTTTGAATCTCTCTAGCCAACTCATCATAGGTCAAGGCTTTTTCTTTCATCCCAATCATTCCAAATCTCTTAAATATATAGGGGGTATCCTTTTTTAAAATCTTCCAAAGATACCATGGCATTTTCTTTTATGAGTTAATTCACCTATAAATGTCTAGAAATGATTAGCTAGATATCCCTTATGATTCATTTTTCATCTCCATTTATTTTTGAATCTATCATGTCACTCACCCATAAATGTCTAGATTCGCACTTAGATGTCAATTTGGTTCTCTTATGCATCCTTGTTTACTTTAAAGCCAACCACATCCTTCACCTAGAAATGTCTAAATAGTGACATCCCTCTGGTTTCTTTTTCCACCCTTTTATCCAAAATTCATCTAAATTCTACACCTAGCAATGTCAAATTTAGACATATCTTAGGTTTCTTTTCGTGCCTTTTCATCCAAATCAACCATGTCCATCAATTCACCTAAAAAATATTTATCCATAAGCTTAGATATCCCTTTGGTTCCTTTTTTTGCTTCCATTTATCAGTCAAATTTTCATCTATAAATGTCTAGAGACAAACACCTAGGCACCCTTGTGGTCCATTCTTCCATTTCTTTATCAAAGCTAGTCATATTCTCCATCCATAATTATTTAGGAATGATCCTTTAAATTACATGTGGTTATTTTTACCATCTTCCTTTTCAATAATATCTCTCACCAAACATGTCCGAACACTAGCTCAGACATCACTTTGGTTCCTTTCATGATCTCTTTCTCAAGTTCATTATCATCAAAATCACCTTACAGAGAAGACAATTCTAATAAGGGGGGTAGCTGTGAACCCTCAACTTTACATTTTTATGATCTAGTTGTAGGTTGACACTTATAAATTTAATGCGCTATGCAAAGCCAGTATGGTAATCTTGCTAGCTAGTTAGGGGGCAGGCGGGGGAGCTAGGCTAGAGCAAAATGCACTTTCAGACATAATACTACAAGGATACCTAGTTTTTACCCAGTTTATACCATTATTGACTTTCCAAAAATTGACTAAATTTCTCACAATACTATTGCCAAACTGTCTAATAATTAATTTTGAATCCACCAACATTGACCGATGATTTTTTAGAATCTAGAAAACTCCAAAAACTAACCTAGGATGCCCAAAAAACTTAGATTGATTAGAACATCCGAACCTATTGTTGAAGAAGCTGTTACCGAGTCTCTGGATGGTGCTAGCGGTCTTCTCGATGGTGCTGCCAAAAGCATGGTGGTGACACCAACCTCTCTAATGGTTGGTCCTCTTGCCCTTCTGCCTTTTTTTTTTTTTTTTTTTTTTTAAATTTCCTTTCTAGTTTTATTTTTTAGCCACAAATTGTCCTTCCTCTCATTTGCCTATAAAAATCCCTTCATTTCCTTTGCTTTCTTCAACCAAGAATTTGTGTTGATGGGCTATCCACTAACTCTTCTTCTTTCTCTCTCTAATTAATCTCTTTATTCTCTTTGAGTTCCCCATTAATTAATTAATTAATCCATTCACTTAACCACCTTAATTAATTAGTTAGTCCTTTTAATTAATTAATTAATTAATCCAATCACTTTAATTAATTAATTAATCACTTTTAATTAAATAATTAACCCACCCACTTAATCAAATCAAGTTAATTACTTAATCCTTTTAATTAATTAATCCATCAACTAATCTAACCCTCCATTCTCATCCATTCTCTTTTAGTAGGATCCTCATTTCTCGACACCGATAAAATGGAATTTTGGTCCAAATAAATACTCCGCTCAAAAACTCTCAAGAGAAGGTATAACATCTTCTTTCACCCTCAAATCCCCAAACCAAATAAAGTTAATTTAATTAACCTCTAAACCCCTTCACTCCACCGTGAAGTGAATTACATAGGTTTTGATCTTCATTCAATAGGATATGTAGGCATGCTTGGGATCTAACTCCAAGCTGCAAATTCAGATCCCAATCAATCCCCTTCCCCTTTTATTTTTTCAATGTAAATTCTTATATTCTTGTGTTATAAGGGAATTTGTGGTTTTCCAATAATCCCATAAGGGCTAGAGAAAGCATCCCACTTGTTAATTAGTGTAATCAGTGTAATTTCTTATTGATTCAAGGAGTGATTTGTGGTTCTCCTAGAATCCATAAGGTCTAGAGAGAATACTCTCCTTGGCTTATGGATATTTACTTTATTTTCCTTTTAATTTCTTCATGCATTTATACTTATGTCATGTTCATGCATTTTTAATTGTCATTTTATACGTGTCATCTGTGAAATCAACTTTTAATTCAAATTAAACTTAAGAGCTAAACTGAGATTATCTAAAACCAAAAATCAAGTCCTCAAATCCTCTTTGATCTATAGACTAATGCATTTTTTCTTTAGGGTAAAATTGGAATCAATTTGGATTTTTTCTTTAATATTTTTCCAATTAAATAAAATTAAAATGGCAACTCCTAAATCATTTTCAAAATCAATAATTCCGAGCTCAAGGGCTCCAATGGGAGTTCAAACATGAATGAGCATTTTGATCTCCTCTTAGTGGCTCGGGCCGATGGTTAGGTGAGCCCTTACAGGGTGGTCCTAGGCATAAGATCTGATTAATCTTACATTTTATATGTGATATGAGGGAGCATGTGTAACCTAGCTTCTTCTCTAATTTATTATATGTGAATATGTATACAAGGGAGCAGATACGGGGAAGTATATGTAACCTAACCTCTGCTCCAATTTTCTATATGTGGGAATAAGTAAAGCATGAGCCCTACTTCATTATTATAAGTGAATATGTGTGAACCCTTAATTTTGCACCCTCATAATGTTGTGAACCTTTAATTTTGTACCCTCCAGCTTGCATTTGAGCCTGAAAAGCACCTAGGCTTAGTAAATAAACCTCTGAAAGCTAAAATTGCCAAAATTGAAAATAAAAAAATGGAGCCCTAGGAACTGAAACCTATCCCTTTGACCTTTGAACCACCCTTAGATCATCTAAAGTTAAAGAACGAGCACAACACAACTAGAATAACAAAAAATGGATGAGAAAAGAGTGAGAACAAGCTGAATGGATGGAACTAGAGCCAATGACCTTGTAATGACTGCACAGCCATATACGGTTGCCAAATGGTGACCACACACAGGCCCTGTAGACTTGCGGGGGCCCCATGTGATCATGCCTTAATTTTTGTGATCCTACATCAAAATTCATGCAATCTGACCTCCAGTCTTCAGCCTATATAAACTAATCTCTCCTAGCTCATTTCCACACTTAGATTTGCTTGATTAAACCCTCTGAACTCAAAGCAAATAGTTATTTTTTAAAGCTTGGTCTACCAAGGAGTGAGCTTTTAGTTTAAAGTTTTCTTTTTGATTTGTTATTGCTCCTTGCTTTGCTTCATGACTTCCCGAGCCGACATGTCAAGTCAAAAGTTTCCTACCATCCCAAGCTAGCTACCTCTCGTCGTTCGGGGCTATTTGTCATCCACTGTCCAAGGTATGTTTCCTTTTCCTTTGCCTAATATTTATTTTGTTATGATAGTTAATTGGAATCTGACCTAATTAACTCCACTTGGTAATCAACTAAAATCAATCAATCAACTCAATCCTCTTTCAATTAATTAATCAAAACATGATAAAAGGCTAAGACTAAACGAACCCCTTTCGCAAGAAAAGCAAAATACATGGATTTTGATTCCGATTTAAAGGGATATGCAGGCATGCTTATTCCAAACATCAAATCCAACTAAAATAAATAATAATCTTCCCCCCTTTTCACCTTTTTCATATAGACTAGGATTGTGTTCTATTCTTTATTGTATTGATTTAGGATTTAGTTTAGGGAATGTGTGACTGCCTTAGGACCCATAAGGGCTAGAGAAAGTATCCCCTATTTTTTGGATTTTTCATGTAAAGTTTAATTTATGTTTATTTAATATATTGCCCTTTTACATTGAATGGATGAATGGATCATGCATACTTTAACTGTTCATGCATTATATAAATTGTTCATAAAATTTATTTTAAGTTATTTTGTATTAAATTTGCCAAACTAATCTTTTCTTGAATAAACCAAAAACCTAGTCTCCGTTTAGTAATTGAGGACTAGTGCACTTTTTCTATTGCAATAAAATTGGAGTCATTTAATTGGGTTTTTTCATTAACTTTTTCTAAATAAAAAGTAAAATTAGGGTGGTGACTCTAACATCTTTTCAAAATCAACCAATTTGAACCCGAAGGTTCCATTATGAGTTCAAACCCAAATAACCATTTTGATCCCACTCAGTAGATTGGACTGGTGCTTAAGTGAGGCCTCACAACTGGCGAGTCCACTAGGGACCACTTTCTTTTTAATAAAAGAAATAATAGGAATACTAATTTGTTTAAATCAAAGTTTGGCACTTTTAAAATAGAAATGGCTTTCATACATCATTTGCATAGGCTCTTTACCTATAACCCTAGTTTTAGAAAGACAATAGATAGTGAGTAGCATTGAGTGGGTAACTCTCCTTGGGTCTATTTGCTGATAGCGAAATCATCCACCTTATGATGAATCCTTTAATCCTTTCAAAGGTGTAACAAGTACGCATGTACTATTGGACCCACGCGAGGCTCCTTAACTCATATGTGGTTAAGTGTATCACTGCTTTAGTGTGACGGGTACCCTATACAAGCCACCTTTACCCTCTTATGTAATGAACTTAGATCCTAACCTTAGGTCATATGTATCATAATCAAAACCTTATATCTTTGCATTCTTATGAAATGTTTCCCTATGTAAATCATGCATTCATCTCAAATCTAGGCTGCACCTTGAACCAAAAAAGGATCATATACTCACTTTTATCTAAACACCTTCACTTCTAAACCTTAAACATTCTCACCTTTATCCTAATCACCTTTGCTTCCATAAACCTTAAATTATCATCCTAACCTTTAACCTTAAACATGATAATTGTTAACCACACATCTTAAACACTATTCCCTTAGCCTTTAACCTAAAAAACCATAACCTTAGCCTTTACTTTTAAGCAACATTACCTTGGCCCTTAATCGAAACACCAATACCCTATCCCTCAACCTAAAACCATATTACCCTAGCCTATGGCCTTAAATACCTCTAACCTTAAACACTGGTACCTTACTCTTACCTAAAATGTCATCATTCTAATATTTAACCTAAAAACATTAACCTAGCTTTAAACACCACACACCTGTGCCCCCCTCCTCCCCTAGCGCTCTCTCCCCCCCATCCTTATCTAAGCCAAACACTGACTTAGCTTCATCTTGATCCTGAATCCCTTCTAGGCTAAACACTAACCTAACTTTATCCTGACCTTTAATCCCTTCCTAAACCAAACACTAACCTAGTTTCATCCTCATTCATAACCTTTTCAAGCTAAACACTGACCTAGCTTTCATCCTTCACAATCCTTACCCAAGCTAAAAACTAACCTATCTTTCATCATTTATAATTCTTACCCAAGCTAAATATTGACCTAGTTTTCATCCCCACAATCCTTACCTAAGCTAAACATTGATATAGCTTCATCCTTATCCATAGTCCTTACCCAAGCTAAATGCTGAATTAGTTTTATCTTTGATAGTACTATCCAAACTCATGGCCCATCTAAGCCTATGGTCTAGTATAATGAAACCCATTATCCAACTATCACTAAACCTATGGCTCACCCAACATCTAAATCCATAGTACATCCATAATCCAATCGCAAAACCTATAGTCCCTTTATCCTTAAGCCTATGGTAAACTATCCATAAATTGTAATCCCAATTACTCGAGGCTAACTCTGACCTTGCCTTCCAAACTAAATTTAGCTACTTAAAACTAAATTCTGACCTAGTTTCCAAAGCTAAAATCTAACTTAGCTCCCCTAGCTAAACACCAACCTAGCTAACATCATCACCTCCACCTTCATCTTTAACCATACCTTGCCAACCTAACCATAAGTTTGACTCATGTCTCCTAATACTTTAGGACCCTAGTGTCAAAAATATCACCTAAAACACATTCCTTGTCTGAAAACCAACCCATTACCTTAAAGCCTAATACCTTTGGCCTATTATACGCTTAACCTCTAAAAACATATGCACGCACCTTAAAGCCTACCTTCGGCCTTATATACCTAAACTTTAGAGCCTTAAGCCTAAAATCCTTGGTCCATTATACCTTAAACCCTAAAATAGTTAGCCCACCAATCTATCAGAGTCTGCTTGCCCATATTTCCATCACCTTTTCTATCCCTACCCATTCACTTATTGGTTTTTTTTTTTTTTTTTGCTTTGTTTTAATGTACCAATAGCCAACTAAGTTGACATGGATGTCCTAACCACACTTATGGCTAGCCTTATTAAAAAGCAAGAAGAGCATTTCCAAGCTGTCCTGGTTGCTCAACAGATCCAATTTGAAGAAAGCATGAAGGAACAAAGGCAAGCCATCATGAGGAAGTTTGAGCCATGATTAACTAAGCAAACCTGAACAAGAGTAATCTCAACCACAATCTAAATTAGACCGATCTTGAGAAACCCTACCTTACCTCAGCCCTAAAAGGCATGTCATGGAGTACTTCATGTTTAGTTAATCTGACCTGTTTGAGATTGAATTCCAAGTCTAAGCATAAGTCTGAGTCTAAATCTGGGAGTTTGAGTCTAAATCCAAGTCTAAGTCTATTCTCCTATTTTCTTTTTCATGTATTTAATGTCTACCATACCGGCATCTTTTTTTTTAATCTTGTAATAAAGTTTCTTTTTATAATAACACATCCATATTTTTTTTTCATTATTTTTGCATTTATTTTCTTATCTTTCTTGTTTACTCCAACATGGATAAGCTTAAAAATAAGAAAAAAAAAGAAAAAAGAAAAAAGAAAGTAAGAAAAAGAAAAAGAAAAGAGAGAAATGAACAAACAATTAATTAATTCCATCACAATTAGCACATGTTAAAATTTGAGGTGGACATCAACAATTTCACCTAACCCAAAAAGGTCAAATGATCAAATAGTTGAAGCACGAAGAGTAACCCATTGCATTTTGGGTAATAAAATGATGAACCTTGATAAGGGAAAGCAAGTTTAGAAAAGACCTTTGTCAAACCCAGAACTCAAAAATCAAAGCCGCTCAAAGCAGTTGCCCAAATCATGGTGGAATGTTTTTTTTTCCCTAAATTTCATTAATTCAAGCTTGCTAAGTTGAAAACTCAAAAGGGCAACTTAGGCAAAAGTTATAGGTAAGAGAGAGAGAAATAAAAAGAGAGAGCTCATCTTAGTTATCACTCCTTCAGTGTCATCTTCTTTCCTATTCAAATCATCCTTTAGCTCAAGCCCTTATTCTTTAAAGGTGCATCCTCTAAATTTTTCAAATTGTCTTTCGTTGATCGATCGTCTTATGTCTTTTAAGGTCATCCTTCTTCATTTGAGGCTTATTATCTAAAGTTATATTGTCTTCTATGCCCTTATCCTACAATAGGAGCATATCATCCTAGAACACCATCATCTTTTGACAATCTGTCCCATCGCTTAGCTCAAAGAGCTAATGCATAGTCTCTAATATGTTACATCCCGATCTCTCATTTGGGGCATGATCCCCAAGTTGTCTTCTCTCACTAGTCCTTTAGCCACTCCTTTAGTCAGTATGTCATCTATATTTAAACTAATAATGTGTCATTCTAAGTGTCTTTTCGATCTCAAATAGCAATAAATCTTGACTTTCTCTTTTCCATGAATCATGCTACAAATAGAAAAACCATACAACCTCTTTGATCCTTTTTAGAAGTTTTAACCTACTATTCTTGAACTTTATGAAATCATGCTGTTCCATCCCAAGCTTCATTGAAATCATACCATTAATTCAAGATTAAGCCTCATACCACCCTTTCCTTAGCAAAATATCATTATGGGAAGAACCAAAAATACAAGTCTATCAAGACTCATCATCCTTGAATCTAGTTTCCTTAGCAAAACCAAAGTCGAGGCATATCCCCTAAGGCCTATCATGCTTAAGTTGATTAAGAAGGACGCAAACTAGTTAAGGCCCATCCCATACCTCTTTGGCAAAAATCTCATTATCCTCAAAAGATTAAGGCTCATTGGTAAGATGAAAGTCTCTTAAGGCCTATAGACCATTCTCAACTTAATCCTTTTAGACTAATGCAACCATGTCAAATGGCAAACCTCTATCTATGAGCTTGTATTATCTTTATGGCCAAAACCTATAGCTTCATCATACCTAAGCTAAAGTGAATCATATTGTAGAAAAGCCTAAGCTGAGGAACTATTCTCAAAGCTCAAAAGTCTTTTAACCAAAAGCCTTCATTAAGAAGCCTAAGACCAAAAGCCTTCATCACGAAGCCCAACACCAAAAGCCTTCACTATAAAACCCAAATAAAAAAGTCTTCACCATGAATCCCACTCCCAAAAGGCCTTCATTTATAAGGCCCATGATCTCCTCCAAGGCCAAATCTGATTGAGCCTTCCAAATTGATTTCCTAGCCTGATCTTTCCTCTAAGTAGGACTTAGCCTCTTAGTTCGATCTCTTATAAAGTCTAGCACTCTAGCCTAATCTCTCTAACACAGTTTTAAGGCAAAATTTGACCAAGCCTTCTGAATGAATTCCCTAAAGGCCATAACTTAACCAAGCCTCTAATTTGACCACTTATATAGCCAAACCATACTGAGCTTCCAAATGACCCTAGCCAAGGCCAAACTTGACCTAGCTTTCCAAGATGATCCACTCATTCTAAAAATCTTTCCTAAAGCCAAACTAAACCGAGCTTTTAAATTGATTCTCCCTAAAGTCCATAATTGACCAAGCTAATTGCTAGCCCTGACCAAAGACTTTCATGTGGACTTCTTTGAAGACAAGCCTGACAAACTGACCTTCCCCAAAAACTAGACCTAACTTAACTTTCTGAACTAATCGTCTCTAAGGACTTGACTTCCTTGATCAAGCTTTCTAATTTAGCCTCAAACAAAAATTCTTTGAAGCCATACCCACCTAAGGCTAGCCCAATCTCTTCCAACCATACCTGGCTCAACCTCCCAAAGTGACGTCTTTTTAGGCTGAATGGATAGCCATTGTCCAAGCAGCCTCATACCTTATATGACCCTAAGCTAGCCATTCAATCTAATCCCAAAACAAAAGGCCATGCCTGACTAAGCCTTTTAAGCTGATTAGGTCGATTTCTTTCATACTTAAACTAGCTTTCTTAAATGACTTCAACCAAGGTTGAACCGATAGCCTTTAGTTGACCCTTCAAACTAGCCTTATACTTGGTCCAAATCGAATGTGGCTCTATGTGAACCCTCAAATTTACACCTCTTGATTCAGCTGCAGCTTGACACCTACTAAGAATAGGGCGCTGCGTATACGGCGGTCCCGTTAGCCGGTTAGCAGGTAGGGGTCAAGGGGGCAGCGCCCCGTCGAAAAAATAAATTTCCTGAATCTTTTCTCCTCTAGTCGATTGCTTTTCGATCACGAACCCATAGAATCAAGCAGAGCTCAAATCGGAGTTGAAACGAGCTCGAAACGAATAAAAACAGATTGAGTCGTGCGAGTGGCGCTGGGAGGCACGCATCCCGTGCCGCCCAAGAGGCGGCAAGCATTCCGTGCCGCCGAAAAAAGGCTGTGCCACCGGTGAGGCATCAAAATCATGCCGCCGATATGGCGGCATGTCTGGCGTGCCGCCCAGACGGCCGGAGCGTCGGCCGTGCCGCCCCTGCTGCCTCTATCAACTCTATAAATAGGAGTCTCCTCCAGCCTCATTTGGCACGACTTGACACAACTTCGAACGCATTCCAATACATTTCAAGCTCATTTGAGGCATTCCAATGCATTTCAAAGCAATCCAGATTCTAAGTTTCTTTTGAATCAAAGTGGAGTTGAGATCCGGAGCAAGACTCGTTCCATTCGTCAGAAAACCAAGAAAAGCAAAGGTATAATCCCTTTTCTATCTTTAAAATTCTAAATTCAGATCTAGAATTCTCTTTAGGTCTAAAACTGAAAAGATCTAAAACTTATTAATTTAAGAATCAAAATTAAGTTAATAAGCAAATCAACACATTTCTAAAACCCCTCCTTCGCAAGAAGGGAGAACTGCGTGGGGTTTGATTCCTATTCAATAGGATACGCAGGCTGCCATTTTGAAGGGCATCAACTCCAAAAATCTTTTTATCAATATTTTTTCCTTTTATTTATTCACATTAATCCTTTATTTTGTGATTTTGTTTTCAGTTTATTTTGGGGAATGTGTGCTTTCCCTAGTACCCATAAGGGCTAGAGTAAAGATCCCCTTTGTTTCATTTGTTTTGATATTGTAATAATTAAGTAAGATTTATCTGGCCTATTTATTTATTATTGTCATTCCATCACATGATATATATACATATATGTTCATTCATCATTATATTCCTGTTCATGCATACACAAAAAAAATCCTTTTCAAGAGTTATTTTGCATTTCAAGCCAAACTTAAGAAAATAACATTTTCTTAACTGTGTAATTACCAAAACCTGATCCCCGAGCCATCCTTGGTCACTCGTGGATTGGTGCACTTTTCCATTGGGATAAACCAAATTATTTTGGAGTCAATCATGTTGGGTTTTCTTTGATTTTCCCAATTAAAATAAATAAATTAAAGTGGCGACTCACTTTTCAACCTTCAAAATACAAAAATCAATTTTCTGAACTCACAGTGAGTTCCAATCGTGGAGTTTCTCCCAAAGAGCATTTCGATCCCTCGGCAGACCGGACCAGGTGCTCGGGCGAGGCCTCACAGTTGGCGACTCCACTGGGGACTTAAAATCTTTTTCAAATAAAAGATAAAGTGGATTACTTTTGGTATAATACCAAAGTTTGGCGTTAAAAGCAAAAAAACTCTTTCATGCATCATTACATCGGACTCCTTGTCCACAAAACCCTAGTTTCCTAGGAAAACAAAGGATAGAAAGTAACATCGAGTGGGCAACCTTCCTTAGGTCTGCTTGCCGATAGTGAAATCATCCAGCCCACGACGTATCCTCTAATCCTTTTAGAGGTGTAACGAGTATGCATGTACCATTTGACCCACGCGAGGCTCCTTGTCTCACATGTGGTTAGGTATATCGCATCGCTAGTGTGATGGGTTCCCTTCAAAACCACCCCAATCCTTTCATGTAATGACTTATAGAACCATTCCTTTAGGATTGTATGTACCATAATACTGAACTCGGTATATCATTATCATGAAACCTTTTCATTCATGCATACATGCATGCATAGCTTGAACCTTATGAAGAGTCAAAAACCTATCCAAACACCTTCACACCCCTAAAACCCATGGTTCACCTAAACCCATGGTCAACACATAAAGCCCATGGTCCACCTAAATCCATGGTCAAAGCCCAAAGCCCATGGTCCATCTAAACCCATGGTTAAAACCTAAAACCCATGGTCCACTTAAACCCATGGTCAACACCTAAAGCCCATGGTCCACCTAAACCCATGGTCAAAGCGCAAAACTCATGGTTTACCTAAAACCCATGGTTCAGTCCTATCCAAACCCATGTCAAACTCATGGTAAAAATAAACCCATCCATGGTACCTTCATCCTTTGCCATAATTCTTATCCAAGCTAAACACTAACCTAGCCCAAGCTAAACACTGACATAGCTTCATCTTTCATAATTCTTACCGAAGCTAAATACTAACCTAGCTTTCATCTTTCACAACTCTTACCCAAGCTAAACACTGATCTAGCTGTTGTCTTTCATAGTCCTTGCCCAAGCTAAACACTGATATAGCATTATCCTTAACCATCTTTACCAAAGCTAAATACTGACTTAGCACTGACTAGGTTTCATCTCTTACATCACTATCCAAACCCATGGCCCATCTATGCCCATGATCTAGTCAAACTCATTACCTAACTATCACCAAACCCATGGTCCGCCCAACTCCATGGTACATCCATACCCAATCGCAAAATCCATGGTCACGCTATCCTTAAGCCCATGGTAAACCATTCATAAATCACAATCCTAATCATCCAAAGCTAAAATCTGACCTAGCCACCCCAAGCTAAATTCTGACCTAGCCACTCAAAGTTAAAATCTGACCTAGCCACCCTAAGCTAAATTCTGACCTAGCCATTCAAAGCTAAAATTTGATCCAGCCACCCAAAGCTAAAACCTGACCTAGCTCCCTTAGCTAAATACATACCTAGCTAACATCATACACCTCTACCCTCATCTTTACCCATACACAGTCAACCTAACCACAAGACACTGTCATCCACTGTCTTTTGGTTTGTCACACCTCCCCATAACCTTTTTTTTCCAAAGCTGGATACTAACCCAATTCCTTTTCCCTTGCAAAGGTTGACAAAATGTTTGTTGCCGGAGATGAGATCACCACTACCAGAGCTGATGAAATTTTTGATGAGCTTCTTGCTAAGCTCTCTGAACACCAGGAAACCATCATGAAAAGGCAGGAAGCCCTTTTCCAAGATATGTTGAGGGCCCAAAGAAGGGCAATCATGGAGGATGTCCGAACCATGCTGGAACAGACCTCTTTGGCCCAAAACCCCATTGAGCCAAAATCATTCAAGATTGACCCAAAGCCCACCTATTATCCTGTCTATGGATCCACTTCCAGAGTTGAATCTAAAGACAAAGAAACAGCAAATACTGATGCCATCCCACCACTACCAATCCCATCACCTGAATTCCTCAGAAACAACTCACTCTATCAACCCATAATAGTTCAACCACCAAATTTCACCCCTACTCTCACTTCCCAACCCACGGATCCTTTCCAAGGGAAGGAAGTCAATCCTGAAATCAAAGCCTTCATGGAAAAAGTGAAGCATATGGAAAAAATGATAAAGAATATGAAGAAGAAAGAAAACCTAGTTGATACAGGCTCCCTGAGCTTATTTCCCAATGCAAGAGTTCCACCAAAGTTCAAGATGCCGAATTTGGACAAATTTGATGGTACCACTTGCCCCAAGATCCATTTAAAGATGGATGTGGGGGCAGTGCATCCCTTTGGTATCAATAATAAGCTCCTTGCTCAACTCTTTCATCAAACTCTTACTGATCCTGCCCTAAGATGGTTCATTAACTTAGATGATACCCAAAAATAGACTTGGGAGGACATTTGCAAGGCATTTGTCGAATAGTACCACTATAATACTGAAGTGGACATTACAAGAAGGGACTTAGAAACCACAAAGCAACTTCCAGATGAGTCCTTTTCTATGTTCCTTACAAGGTGGAGGGCTAAAGCTGCTCAAATGGTAAACAGGCCAACCGAGCAAGAACAAGTAGATATCATTGTCAAGAATCTACTTCCTGCCTACAGAGCCCATTTGTTAACACAATACCTACCCACCTTCAGAGCTTTGGTTGCAACTGCATCAAAAGTTGAAGATTACATCCAAAGTCAAGCTGAATTCCCCACCACTAACCTGAACAGTGATGAGGAATCCAGTCCTAACTCAACCCCACCTTACCTCAGCCCTAGAAGGCATGTCATGGAGTAGTTCAAATTCAGCTAATTTGACCTGTCTGAGATTGAATTCCAAGTCTAAACCTGAGTCCAAATCTGAGTCAGAGTTTGTCGGCTTATTTTTTTTTCTTTCTTTATTTACATAAACCATAGCAGTTTCTTTTGTCATCTTGTAATAGAGTTTTCTTTGTAGTAATGCACATATATTTTCTTTTCATTTTCCTTTTTAGTCCGACATGGATGAGCTTACCAAAAAAAAAGTGAAAAAAAAAGAACAAACAGTCAAATCCACCACTATTAGCACATGAGGTGCCATCAACAATTGCACCTAATCAAAGAAGGTCAAATAGTTGAAGCAATCAAATGGAATTACCTATTGCACATTAGGTAATCAAACAATGCACCTCAATAGGGTCAACATTTGCCAAATCTATAATTCAAAGGCTAGAACCCCTCAAAGCAGCAACCCAAATTATGGTGGAATATTTTTGCAAGTTCGCTAAGCTGAAAACCCAAAAAGGGTAGCTTAGGCAGAAGTTAGAGCTGAGAAAGAGAGAGAAAGAGAGAGAGAAAGCTCATCCAAGTCATTTTCCCTTATGTCTGAAGTTTTCAAATCATTTTTTCTCATCTCATATCTCTAGAGTCATCCTTCCTAACCAGAGGTTTATTCTTTAAAGATATACAATCTTCTATGCCCTTATCCTACAATGGGGGCATGTCTTCCTAAGTCATCATCTATTGTCAATCCATTTCGTCGCCTAGCTTAAAAAGCTAAGGCACAATCCCTCATACATATCTCCAGTCTATCACATCCTTATCTCTCACTTGGAAGCATGATCCCCAATTTGTTTCCTTCCACTAACCCTCTAGCCATTCCTAAGGGCTCTTTGTGTCAACTAGTGCAATCTATAATTAAGTGTCACTCTAAGAGTCTCTTCAATCTCAAACAACAAGAAAAGCTTGATTTGTTCTTTTCCATGATTCATGCTACAAAAAGCAAAATCATACAACCTTCATGATTCTTTTCAGAAGTTTCAACCTACCTTCAAAACCATTCTCGAACTTTATGAAATCATATTGTTCCATCCCAAGTCCCATTGGCAAATCATACCACATACCACCCATTCCTTGGCATAATCTCAAAATGAGTAGAACCAAAATTTCCAAGTCTATCAGGGCTTATCATCCTTAAATTTAGTTTCCTTGGCAAAACTAGAAGTTGAGGCATACCTCCCAAAAAAAAAAAAGCCTTCATCAAGAAGCTCAAATCCCAAAAGCCTTCATCAAGAAGCCTAAACCAAAAGCCTTCATCAAGAAGCCTAAAAGCCTTCATCAAGAAGCCCAAATCTGAAAGCCTTCATGAAGAAGCACATAAACCAAAAGCCTTCATCAAGAAGCCTAAACCAAAAGCCTTCCCCATGAAGCCCACTCCCAAAAAGCCTTCACCATGAAGCTTAAATCCAAAAGCCTTCACCGTGATGCCCACTCCTAAAAATCCTTCGCCATGAAGCTTAGATCCAAAAGCCTTCACCATGAAGCCCACTCCCAAAAAGCCTTCACCATGAGGCCCACTCCCAAAAGGCCTTCATTTGTGAAGCCTATGATCTCCTTTAAGGCAAAATCAGAACTAAGCCTTTCAAATGGATTTCCTTCACCAGACCTTCCCTTCTCCCAAAAAAAAAAAAAAAAAAGCCTTCCCCATGAAGCCCACTCCCAAAAAGCCTTCGCCATGAAGCTTAGATCCAAAAGCCTTCACTATGAAGCCCACTCCTAAAAGGCCTTCATTTGTGAAGCCTATGATCTCCTTTAAGGAAAAATCAAAATTAAGCCATTCAAATGGATTTCCTTCACCAGACCTTCCCTCATTAGCCAAAAACTTTCCCTACAAGGACTAATTATCAATGGGCAAACTGAGTCGAGCCACCCATGTTGACATTCCCACACCCATCATCTTTCAAAGACATAGCCTTCTCTAAATCTAAAACTAAAGCCAAGCAAATAGCTTTGATCTTATTCCTCCTAATACCAAAGCCAAACAGATAGCTTTGATTCGCATCCTTTTAACACTAAAGCCAAAACAGATAGCTTTGATCTCAGCTTTTCCCAACACCAAAGCCGAACAGATATCTTTGATCCCAATCCTTCTAACACCAAAGTCGAACAGATAACTTTGATCCCTACTTTTCTAACATCAAAGCCAAATAGATAGCTTTGATCCTATTCCTCCTGACATCAAGGCCAAACAGATAGCTTTGATCCAAACTCTCCCAACTACTAAAGCTGAACAGATAGCTTTGGTCCCAACTTTCCCAATCACCAAAGCCAAATAGATAGCTTTAATCCCAATCTTCTCAAACATCAAAGTCAAATACATAACTTTGATCATAATCTCCCCAATAGTAGGGCTGAACAGATGGCCTTGCTAAGCCAATTTGAATTCCCTAGGTGGACCAAATCTCCAAATCTTTCAAATTCTAGGCAAAACATATATCCTTGATTAAAATTCACCATAACATCTTTATCTCCAAACAATTGAAGATCACCATTCTCACATCCAATGTCCAGGTCAAACCAATAGCCATTCACAAAATCTCATTTATCCTGTGGGCCCTCTCCCAATAGTTTCATATCTTTAAACCATGTTTGTCCTTCATAAGGTTCAGTTTGCATAAACATGAATGTCTTCATGCATGATAAGTATAAACAGATATCACAAGCCCAAAATCTGACATGGTACAGCCCAGAATCTTACATGGCAAAAGAACATATAAGCCAAAAATCTGATGTTGCAAGAGCACAAGCCCAAAGTCTGACATGGCATCTCTTCCCAAGGTTCACTATCATCAGAATTTGCCTTTTGCTCAAAGCCAATTCTAATGAGGGGGCAGCTGTGAACCCTCAAATTTACACCTATTGATTCGGCTGCAGCTTGACACCTACTAAGAATAGGGCGCTGCGCATACAGCGGTCTCGCTAGCCGGTTAGCAGGCAAGGGTCAAGGGGGCAGCGCCCCGTTGAAAAAATAAATTTCCTAAATCTTTTCTCCTCTAGTCGACTGCTTTTCAATCACAAACCCATAGAATCAAGCAGAGCTCGAATCGGAGCTGAAACGAGCCTGAAATGAACAAAAACAGATTGAGCCGCGCGAGTGGCGCTGGGAGGCGGCACGCATTGTGTGCTGTCAGAAAAAGGCTGCGCCGCTGGTGTGGCATCAAAATCATGCCACCGGTATGGCGGCACATCTGGCGTGCCACCCAGACGGCCGGCACGTCGACCGTGAGGCCCCTACCGCCGGCGCCGTGACGGCGCCGCCGTCCGTACCGCCGGCACCTCCTCTGTCAGCTCTATAAATAGGAGCCTCCTCCAGCCTCATTTGGCATGACTTGACATAACTTCCAACACATTCCAATACATTTCAAGCTCATTTGAGGCATTCCAACGCATTTCAAAGCAATCCAGATTCCAAGTTTCTTTTGAATCAAAGTGGAGTTGAGATCCGAAGCAAGACTCGTTCCATTCGTCAGAAAACCAAGAAAAGCAAAGGTATAATCCCTTTTCTATCTTTAAAATTCTAAATTTAGATCTAGAATTCTCTTTAGGTCTAAAACTAAAAAGATCTAAAACTTATTAATTTAAGAATCAAAATTAAGTTAATAAGCAAATCAACACATTTCTAAAACCCCTCCTTCGCAAGAAGGGAGAACTGCGTGGGGTTTGATTCCTATTCAATAGGATATGCAGGCTGCCATTCTGAAGGGCATCAACTCTAAAAATCTTTTTATCAATATTGTTTTCCTTTTATTTATTCACATTAATCCTTTATTTTGTGATTTTGTTTTCAGTTTATTTTGGGGAATGTGTGCTTTCCCTAGTACCCATAAGGGCTAGAGTAAAGATCCCCTTTGTTTCATTTGTTTTGATATTGTAATAATTAAGTAGGATTTATCTAGCCTATTTATTTATTATTGTCATTCCATCACATCATATATATACATATATGTTCATTCATCATTATATTCTTGTTCATGCATACACAAAAAAAATCCTTTTTAAGAGTTATTTTGCATTTCAAGCCAAACTTAAGAAAATAACATTTTCTTAACTGTGTAATTACCAAAACCTGATCCCCGAGCCCTCCTTGGTCACTCGTGGATTGGTGCACTTTTCCATTGGGATAAACCAAATTATTTTGGAGTCAATCATGTTGGGTTTTCTTTGATTTTCCCAATTAAAATAAATAAATTAAAGTGGCGACTCACTTTTCAACCTTCAAAATACAAAAATCAATTTTCTGAGCTCACAGCGAGTTCCAATTGTGGAGTTTCTCCCAAAGAGCATTTCGATCCCTTGGCAGACCAGACCGGTGCTTGGGCGAGGCCTCACACTCTATCATCCCGAAAATAATTTATTCGAATAAAATGATTGAACCACTTTCCTTTTTCATTTTAAAGTGGGGACACCTCCCTTCCTTCTATTCACCTTTCCTAAGTGTGGGCATCTTTCTCCCTTTGTGATCTCCTACTAAAATGACCCTTCACAGGCTCAAAGTATCCAATCACTGAACAGTCAAATGCATTTCACACTAGAACAGGTCGTTAAGTAGACTCTTGAATCAAGATGAATTATCAATCTAAATTAAGAGAGGTCATCAATCTAATTTTCCAAAGCAAAATGGATCATCAATCTGACAAATCATCAAATGGAATTTTTAAAGCAAGTCTAGAACCATCAACATCATACCCATCCTAGGATAGCCTTAGGACCATACCTTAAATCTAAATTAGGTATCTTTTTTAATCAGACCATTCTAAGATATCCTTAAGATCATCAACCTACCATAGGGTTAGGTTTCTCTTCCAACATTAGACCATCCTACGACAGCCTTAGGATCATCAATCTAATATAGAGTTAGGTTTCTCTTCTAACATCAGAGCATCTTAGGACAACCTTAGGATCATCAACCTAAAATAGGGTTAGGTTTCTCTTTAAACTTTTCAGACTATCCTAGGATAACCTTAGGATCATCAACCTAACGAAGGGTTAGGTTTCTTTTTCAAAACTTTTTAGACCATCTATGATAGCCTTAAGATCATCAACCTAGCATAGAGTTATGTATCACTTTCATACTTTTCAAACAATCCTAAGATAGCCTTAGGATCATTAACCTAACATAAGGTTAGGTTTCTTTTTCAAAAATTTTCAACCGATCCTAAGATAGCCTTAGGATCATTAACCTACCATAGGGTTAGGTTTCTTTTTCAAACTTATTAGATCATCCTAGGATAACCTTAGGATCATTAACCTAACATAGGGTTAGGTTTCTCTTTTTGAACTTTTTAGATCGTCCTAGGATAGTTTTAGGATTATCAACCTAGCATAAGGTTAGGTTTCTCTTTCAAACTTACCTGACCATCTTAGGATAGCCTTAGGATCACTTCACCCATAAATGTCTAGTAACAATCACCTAGACATCCTTGTGGTTCATTTTTTTGCCTTTTTTAAATCCATCTATTTTCACCCATAAATATCTAGCCATTAGTCCAGATATCCCTATGGTGTCCTTTTTCATTCCATCCTTTTATCAACCTCTACCCGCAAATGTTTAGAAACACGTAACCAAATATCCTTGTGGTTCCTTTTTCCACCTACCTTTCACCTAAATATGTCCAAACTATGACTTAGACATCTTTTTAGTTCATTTTTTCCATCACTCATCCCTAGGTTCACTATCATCAGAATCGCCTTTCAAACTAGCTGATTCTAACAAGGGGGCAACTATGAACCCTTAATTTTGCACCTTCTAGCTTGCATTTGAACCTTAGAAGCATATAGGCTCAGTAAACAGACCTTCGAAAGCCAAAATTGCCAAAAATTGCTAAAATCAAAAAAATTAGGAAATGTAGACTTGGGAACCAAAACCAATTCCTTTAACTTCTAAACTACTCTTAAATCATCCAGGATTGAATAACGAGTACAACATAACTGGAGTTGCAAAAAATGGATAAGAAATGAGCGAGAATGGGTGAAAATGGGCTGAATGGATGGAATTAGAGCTAGTGACTGTAGGGCCCTATGCAGTGACTACAGGAGCCCTTGTGGTGACCCTATAGCTAGGTGCAGTTACTAAATGGTGATTGCACATAGGTCTTATAGAACTACAGGAGCCCCGTGCAGTCATGCCTTAATTTTCGTGATTCCACATCAAAATTTATGCAATCTGACCTTCAGCCTTTGGCCTATATAAACTAACCTCTCATAGCTGATTTCCACACTTAGATTTGCTTGATCAAACCCTTTGATCTCAAAGCAAACAATTATTTTTTAAAGCTTGCTCCACAAAGGAATGAGCTTTTAGTTTAAAGTTTTCTTTTTGCTTTGCAAAGTAAATTGGTTTGCCACTTCTCAAGCTGACCCATCAAGTCAAAAGTTTCCCACCATCTGAGGCAAGCGGCTGCCCATCATCTGAGGCTATTCATCACCTGTTGTCCAAGGTGAGTTTCCTTTCCCTTTTCTTTTCCTTTTATTTATTTATTTCATTTTAGTTTCCCTCCCTTGGATTTTTGTTCTAAGGCTCTTTGCCTAATATTTGGTTTGTTAAGATAGTTAATTAGAATATGACTTAATTAACTCCACTTGGTAATTAATTAAAGTTAATCAATCAACTCAACCCTCTTTTAATCAATCAATTCAAACATGATAAAAGGCTAAGACTAAATAAACCCCTTTCGTAAGAAAGGCAAACTATATAGATTTTTATTCCCATTTAAAGAGATATGTAGGCATGCTTATTCCAAGCATCAAATCCAACTAAAATAAACAACAATCTTTCCCCCTTTCACCTTCTTCATATAGATTAGGATTGTGTTCTATTCTTTATTGTATTGACTTAGGATCTAGTTTAGGGAATGTGTGATTTCCCTAGGATCCATAATGGCTATATGAGGCATCTTCTATTTTTTTAGATTTTTCATATAAAGTTTAATTTATGTTTATTTAATTTATTGCTCTTTTACATTGAATGAATGAATGAATGGATGAATGGATCATGCATACTTTAACTGCTCATGCATTATATAAACTGTTTATGAAATTTATTTTAAGTCATTTTATATTAAATTTGCCAAACTAATATTTTCATGAATAAGCAAAAAACCTAGTCCCTATTTGGTAATTGAGGACTAGTGCACTTTTTCTATTGGGATAAAATTGGAGTCATTTAATTAGGTTTTTTTGTTAACTTTTCCAAATAAAAAAATAAAATTAAGGTGGTGACTCTAACATCTTTTCAAAATCAACCAATATGAGCCCAAGGGTTCCATCATGAGTTCAAACCCATATGAGCATTTTGATCATGCTTAGCAGATCGGACCAGTGCTCAAGTGATGCCTCATACATACGACCGCAGTCTAACACCTGCTAAGTTTAGTAAGGTATGCAGAGCTGTTATGGTAGTCCTATTAGTCGGTTAAAGGGCAAGGTTTAGGTGTAGCTCCTCCGAAAGATAATTTTAGTCTTCAAGTACATTACTACCCGAACATCCAATTTTCCAACATGACCAACATTAACCTCTAAAAAAAAATAAAAAAGAAGGTGCCACCATGTGTCCATTATAGGTGCCACTAGTCCCTCTTGTGTACTAAAAATTTCATTTTTGCCACTTTTTTGGCCCTTTCTCACCCCGTTTCAGTCCTACCCTTTTGGTATTTTGACTTTTTTTACTTTCTAAACTACACTCACCTCCATTTGTCTATAAATAGGTTTCAAACCCTTCTTTTTTCCACATAACTTGAATTAGAGTCGATAGCTATCCTCTAATTCCTCTCTTTTTGTCCCTCCAGTCAATCTCTTTAAATCAATTAATTAATTATTTTAATTAATTAATTGATCCACCCTAATCTAAGTTAATTAATCATTTTAATTAACTAAACCTTTTTAAAAAATTAATCACTCAATTAATTAATCAAGTAATTACTTTTTAAAAATCAATCAATCCATCTTGATTAATTGATTAATTAATCTACTCATTTAATCACATTAATTAATTAATCAATCCATCAATTAATCCAATCCTCTGGTATCGATAAAACAAATGTTCAGTCCAATAAAACTCTCTGGCCAACCCTCTCAAAGTTATAATACCTTTCCTCATCCATCTAAACCCTAAGTCAAATCAAACCAAATCAATCAATCTATAAACCCTCTCCACTTAATCGTGGAATGAAGTATGTGAATTTTGATCCCTATTCTATGGGATACATAGGCATGTTTGGAATCTAAATTCAAATTGTAAATCCAAATGTAAAGTATTTCCTTTTCCCTTTTTACCTTTTTTCTAAATGTAATTATTTATATATTTTGTAAGAAAATTTGTGGCCCTTTTAGAACCTATAAGGGCTAAAGAAGGTATCCCACCATCTTGTTATGTAATTAATTACTTCAATCATTTTGGAATTAAAAGTGATTATGTTGTTCCTCTAGAATCTATAAGGATTAAAGGGAATGCTCTTCAATTTGTGGATATTTTATTTTATTTGCTCTTTAATTTTCCATGCACACATTATGCCATACTTATTCATTAATTATCATCTTATAATTGTCATTCATGAAACTAATTTTTAAGCCAATTAAATTTAGCAACCAAATTTAGATTATTAAAATAAAAAATCTAGTCATCGAATTCTTTTTGGTTTCAAAGACCAGTGATTTAATCTAAGAGAAATTAATCAAAGAATAATGAATTGAAGTCAATTTTGGATTTTTCCCTCAATCTTTTCCATTTAAAATAAAATTAAGATGGCGACTCCTAAAAAATTTTCAAAAATCAACCCATCCAAACCTGAGGGTTCCATTGTGAGTTTGAATCCAAATGAGCATCCTAATTCCTTTTAGCAAATCGGTCTGGTGCTCAGGCAAGGCCTTACAGTTGGCAATTTCGCTACGGACTGGTTGCCACCTTTTTAAAAGGAAAAAGTAAAAGCAAGAGAATTATTATTTGGTTGGATCTTTTCCAAAAATAATCTCCATTTGGTCTATTAAGTTAAATTTGGCTTTCATGCATCACATTGCATAATAAAGACTCCTTGCCTAACCTTAGCTTTAGGAAAACTTTTAGATGGTGAGTAGCATTGGCTTGACAGCTCTTTTTGAGCATGTTGGGAGATAACAATAGCATTCCACCTTGCCATTAATCCTTGATCATTTAGGTAGTGTAATGATTAATCAGTATTGTTTGACCTATGCAGGACTCCTTGACTCACATGTCATTAGGTATCGATGCTCTAATGGGATAAGCGACCTTAAACTAAACCCACCTTTCACCTTTGTGCATGTGGTTGCCCTAGCATTGACCTTAGCTTCCCATGTACCGTAATAATGGAGACATTTGTGCATATGCCAATGAAACATTTTTCAACATACATCATGACATTATTATGCATACATGACATGAGAAACTTGACAATAAAAGACCAAATACCTCAAACATCAAAATGGGTGGTCCATCACCCTAAAACACATAACCACATACTCACAAAATCTCCCAACCTGATGACCAACCAAGTACAAAGGGAATCCTTTTCCTAACAGTCCTTACATACACCTCTTTATTCCTTCCAAAATGTAAATTCTTAGCTTTTCTTTTTTCCTTTCCTTTTCAAGGTATCAATAGCCAACACTTTTGACCCCTTCAACTAAGATGCCATGACAACTTTCTTCACTAGCGTCCTCAAAAAGCAAGAGGAGACCTTATAAACTGCACTCACCACTGCCCTTAAAACTTAAGTTGGCTCTTTCACCAATGCTCTCAATGCTCAAGCCACCAACTTCACCAATGCTCTTAAAACCAGTGCCAGTCCATCATCAATGAGGTCAAGAAAATGACTAATGCCACCATCACCTTCTCCCACTTATGTTGAGCATGCTTCCACTCAAGCTGGAACTAGCCATGCACTCTTTTTCACTCCTCCCATTATCGATCTTATTGATAAAGGGAAAGCACTTGAGGCTCCTACCTCTTTTGCTTTGATCAGAAGACTACTGCACCCTCTCCCATTATGAATCCTTTTGAAAGTGAAGGCCTCTCTAGATTTTCAAAACCTAAGAAATTGAAGGAGAAATTCAAAGCCATAGAATATCAAAAAACATCAAAAAGCATGAGGATGTGATAGAAATCGAATCTGTAGCCTTTTTTCGAATGCAAGGTGATTAGTATTCTCATTTACCCTTTTCGGAGTTCTTTAGAAGATTTGTATTATTCACATGTCCTGCATGTTATTTATCTTTGTGCACATGTCTACTAGTTTCTTATAGATAAGAACAATTAGAAATAGGGGTGGGCAGTGTAATTTAAGGGAGAAGGTTAAATGCACCCTACTAAGGAATACCATCATAACATTGTTGGAGCCCACTGGCTTTATTGATTTCCTATGTGTATAAATGTCAAATTGCACTAATATGAGTTTGATCAAGGTTCTTGCAAAGAGATAGTAGGATACCACTAATACCTTTCACTTTGCTTGCAAAGAGATGACTTGCATTCCGCTTGATTTGTACATGATCTCATGGGTAGGATTCGAGACTCAACCTTTGACATTCATAATGATTGGCGGAGGGCCTTCACTCTTGAAGCAGGCCCTACTTAGCTTTGATCATCTTTAGGATAGAATCCATGTCAAGCACACTTA